>CAUYLG010001836.1:0-15028 GCA_963573385.1 Cacajao melanocephalus | reverse complement strand
ACTAGCCCAGAACAGGATTTAAGATAAAACACAATGTCAAGTAAAACCACACAGCCATCACCAAGCCATTGTGTCGGCATCAGGGAGTCTAAAATAACTTCAACAGAATCATCCATTTTTAGTTCCTGCTTCCCCATAGCTTGACTTCCTCCAGAAGGGGGAAATGTGTCTGGGCTCAAGCTCACATTATGGCGGAGGCATGGTCAAAAGGCCTCTACGCTGGAGCGATCCCCACATGTGTACATAGTTTTTTTGTAGAGGTGAGTGTCTCACTATGTTGCCTAAGCTGGTCTCAAACTCTTGGGCTCAAGCAATCCTCCCAACTCGGCCTCCCAAAGTGCTGGGATTATAGGCACAAGCCACAGCGCCAAGCCTCAAGTCTTTTCTTGATTTCCATGTCTGCCATAACATGCATATTTACCTACATCAGCAATTTTTTGTTACCTAGTCTTTATTTCATAATCATAAACTTAACTCTGCAATCCAGCTAGGCATGGAAGGGAACAAGAAAAACATAGAACCCAAAGGGAACTGCAGTGAGTGCACAAAGATTCTAGGATACTGTGAGCAAATGGGGTGGAGGGCGCTCTCCTGAGCTGCAGAAGGAATGGTCTTGTGGTTAAGATAAAACACTAGTCAAACTTATTCAAGTTGTCCACAGTCAGCAATGGTGACCTTCCTGCTGGTTTTGCCATTCCTGGACCCAAAGCACTCCATGGCCTCCACAATATTCATGCCTTCTTTCACCTAGCCAAAGGCCACATGCTTGCCATCCAGCCACTCAGTCTTGGCCGTGCACTTGAAAAACTGGGAACCTTTTCTATTGGGTCCAGCATTTGCCATGGACAAGATGCCAGGACCTGTATGCTTTAGTATGAAGTTCTCGTCATCACATTTCTCCCTGTACACGGACTTGCCACCAGTGCCATTATGGCGTGTGAAGTCACCACCCTGACACATACACCCTGGAATAATTCTGTGAAAGCAGGAACCCTTACAACCAAATCCTTTCTCTTCATGCCCACAGCATGAAAGTTTTCTGCTGTCTTTGGAATCTTGTCTGCAAACAGCTCGAAGGAGATGCGGCCCAAGGGCTTGCCCTTGACGGCAATGTCAAAGAACACGGTGGGGTTGACCATGGCTGATACTACAGGGCTCCAGGTGGCGGTGGCATCTGCAAAGCCTACATCAGCATTTTTATCCCCTTCCCAAATAATACTAGAATTTTAGCGTTGTAACTCATTGTTTCTGCCCATATTCAATGTAGGTGCCCAGAATCTAATCCCACCTCTTGTTATACTCCCCAAGTTTGTCATCATTGTTTTATTTAGTCAATGGGTGTTCATATTTTCATATATAGTCCTCTGTAAGTATCCACAGGGGACTGCTTCCAGGACTCCTCTGAATATCAAAATCTCCAGATGCTCAAGTCCCTGATATAAAATGGCATAATATTTGCATATAACCTACACACAACCTTCTGTATACTTTAAAGCATCTCTAGATTACTTATAATAGCTAATACAATGTAAATGCTATATAAATAGTTGTTATGCTGAACTTTTTTATGTGGAATTTTAAAAATAATTTTTATTTATACAAATAAAGAAACATTACAATTATGAATTTTTTTTAATTTTGAAAGTTGCAGTTATAGGTAATAAAGGTTCTCAAAATAAAACTACTATGGTAATATTGAGTAAGGCATTTCTCTCTGGATTTTTTCCCCAGTGAGGATTGTGGATGAATTTGCACTGAGACAGCTATCCCAATTGTACATGACACACTATTTGTACATAATAATCTGGGGTTAGGACCAAGTCTTTAATAGGGAGCTGTTCTTCCAGAAATCACTCGTGATTGCGGTCTACATAGTACTTTGTTTCAAGGCCTTAGGCAAGCCAGGATAAGTAACAGGTGTCACTTCCTTAAACATAATTATTATTTTTTATTTTTTACTTTTATTTCCGTAGGTTATTGGGGGACAGGCGGTTTTTGGTTACATGAGTAAGTTCCTTAGTGATGATTTGTGAGATTTTGGTGCACCCATCACCCAAGCAGTACGCGCTGCACCCTATTTGTAGTCTTTTATCCCTCACTGCCTTCCCACGATTTCCCCCAAGTCCCCAAAATCCATTGTGTCATTCTGATGTCTTTGTATCCTCATAGCTTAGCTCCCACTTATGAGTGAGAGCATATGATGTTTGGGTCTCCATTCCTGAGTTACTTCACTCAGAATAATAGTCTCCAATCTCATCCAGGTTGCTGCAAATGCCATTAATTCACTCCTTTTTATGGCTGAGTAGGATTCCATAATATATATACACCACAGTTTTTTTATCCATTCATTGATTAATGGGCATTTGGGTTGGTTCCACGTTTTTGCAGTTGCAAATTGTGCTGCTATAAATATGCATCTGCAAGTATCTTTTTCATATAATGACTTATTTTCCTCTGGGTACCCCATTAGTGGGATTGCTGGAACAAATGGTAGTTCTACTTTTAGTTCTTTAAGGAACCTCCACACTGTTTTCCATAGTGGTTGTACTAGTTTACATTTCCACCAGCAGTGTAGAAGTGTTCCCTGTTCACCGCATCCATTGCCAACATCTACTATTTTTTGATATGGCCATTCTTGCAGGAGTAAGGTGGTATCGCATTATGGTTTTGATTTGCATTTCCCTGATTATTAGTGATGTTGAGCATTTTTTCATATGTTTGTGGCCATTTGTATATCTTCCTTTGAGAGTTGTCTATTCATATCCTTAGCCCACTTTTCGATGGGATTGTTTGTTTTTTTCTTGTTGATTTGTTTGAGTTCATTGTAGATTCTGGATATTCGTCTTTTGTCAGATGTATAGATTTCGAAGATTTTCTCCCACTCTGTGGGTTGTCTGTTGACTCTGCTGACTGTTCCTTTTGCCATGCAAAAGTTCTTTGGTTTAATTAAGTCCCAACAATTTATCTTTGTTTTTATTGCATTTGCTTTTGGGTTCTTGGTCATGAAATCCTTGCCTATGCCAATGTCTAGAAGGGTTTTTACAATGTTATCTTCTAGAATTTTTATAGTTTCAGGTCTTAGATTTAAATCTTTAACCCATCTTGAGTTGATTTTCACATAAAGTGAGAGATAAAGATCCAATTTCATTCTCCTGTATGTGGCTAGCCAATTATCCCAGCACCATTTGTTGAAAAGGCTGTCTTTTCCCCACTTCATGTTTTTGTTGCTTTGTTGAAGATCAGTTGGCTGTAAGTATTTGGGTTTATTTCTGGGTTCTCTAATTTGTTCCATTGGTCTATGTGCCTATTTTTATACCAGTGCCATGCTGTTTTGGTGACTATGGCTTTATAGTATAGTTTGAAATCAGATAATGTGGTGCCTCCAGATTTGTTCTTTTTACTTAATCTTGCTTTGGCTATGTGGGCTCTTTTTGGGTTCTACATGAATTTTGGAATTCTTTTTTCTAATTCTGTGAAGAATTATGGTGGTATTTTGATGGGAATTGCATTGAATTTTAGATTGCTTTTGGCAGTGTGGTCATTTTCACATATTGATTCTACCCATCCATGATCATGGACTGCATTCCATTTGTTTGTGTCATCTACAATTTATTTCAGCAGTTTTGTCATTTTCCTTATAGAGGTCTTTCATCTCCTTAGTTAAGTATATTCCTAAGTATTTTATTTATTTATTTTGCAGCTATTGTAAAAGGGGTTGAGTTCTTGATTTGATTCTCAGCTTGGTCATTGTTGGTATATAGAAGAGCTACTGATTTGTGTACATTAATTTTGTATCTAGAAATTTTGCTGAATGCTTTTATCAGTTCTAGGAGCTTTCTGGAGGAATCTTTAGGGTTTCCTAGGTAAACAATCATATTATCAGCAAACAACAACAATTTGACTTCCTCTTTACAGATTTCAGTGCCCTTTATTTCTTTCTCTTGTCTGATTGCTCTGGCTAGGACTTCCAGTACCATGTTGAAGAGGAGTGGTGAGAATGGGCATCCTTGTCTTATTCCAGTTCTCAGAGGGAAGGCTTTCAACTTTTCCCCATTCAGTGTTATGTTGGCTGTGTGTTTGTCATAGAAGGTTTTTATTATATTGAGGTATGTCCCTTGTGTGCCGCTTTTGCTTAGAGGTTCAATAATAAAGGGATGTTGGATTTTGCCAAATGCTTTTTCTGCATCTATTGAGACGATCATGTGATTTTTGTTTTTCATTCTGTTTATGTGATGTATCACATTTATTAACTTGTGTATGTTAAACCATCCCAGCGTCCCTGATGTAAAACCCACTTGATCGTGGCAGATTATCTTTTTGATACGTTACTGGATTCGGTTAGCTAGTATTTTGTTAAGAATTTTAGCATCCATGTTTATCAGGGATATTGGTCTGTAGTTTTCTTTTTTGTTTATGTCCTTTCCTGATTTTGGTATTAAGGTGATACTGGCTTCATAGAATGATTTAGGGAGGATTCCTGCTTTCTCTATCTTGTGGAATTGTGTCAGTAGGAAAGGTACACATTCTTCTTTGAATGTCTGGTAGAATTCTGCTGTGAATCCGTCTGGTCCTGGACTTATTTTGTTTGGTAATTTTAAAATTACCATTTCAATCTTGCTGCTTGATATTGGTCTGTTCAGGGCATTTAATTCTTCCTGACTTAAGCTAGGAGCGTTGTATGTTTCCAGGAATTTATCCATCTTTTCTAGGTTTTCTAGTTTATGCATGTAAAGGTATTCATAGTCACCTTGAATAATCTTTTGCATTGCTGTGGGGTCAGTTACAATATCTCTCATTTTGGTGCTTATTGGGCTTATTTGATTTTCTCTCTTGTTCTATCAATTTTATTTTTCTTTTCAAAGAACCAGATTTTTGTTCCATCTATCTTTTGTATTGTTGGGTTTGTTTCAATTTCATTTAGTTCTGCTCTGATCTTGATTATTTCCTTTCTCCTGCTGGGTTGGGTTTGATTTGTTTTTGTCTCTCTACTTCCTTGAGGTGTGACCTTAGATTGTTCATTTTTGCATTTACAGACTTTTTGATGTAGGTGTTCAGGGCTAGGAACTTTCCTCTTTGCACCGCCTTTGCTGTGTCTCAGAGGTTTGATAGGTTGTGTCACTATTGTTGTTCAGTTCAAAGAATTTTTAAATTTCTATCTTGAGTTTATTTTTGACCCAATGATCATTCAGGAGCAGATTATTTAATTTCCATGTATTTGCATGGTTTTGAAGTTTTCTTTTGGAGTTGATTTCCAGTTTTATTCCACTGTAGTCTGAGAGAGTGCTTGATATAATTTCAGTTTTCTTCAATTTATTGAGGCTCATTTTGTGGCCTATCGTATGGTCCACCTTAGAAAAAGTTCCATGCACTGTTGAATAGAATGTATATTCTAGAGTTGCTGGATGAAATGTTTTGCATATGTCTGTTAAGTTCATTTGTTCCAGGGTATAGTTTAAATCCATTTTTTCTTTATTGACTTTCTGTCTTAATAACCTGTCTAGTGCTGTCAGTGGAGTATTGAAATCCCCAACTATTATTTTGTTGCTGTCTAGCTCATTTCTTAGGTCTACTAGGAATTGTTTTATAAATTTGGGAGCTCCAGTTTTAAATGCTTAAAAGTGGAGCATTTAGGCCATTTATATTCAATGTTAATATTGAGATGTGAAGTATCATTCCATTCATCATGCCATTTGTTGCCTGTATACCTTGATTTTTTGTTTTTGTTTTTTTAATTATATTTTTGTTTTATAGGCCCTGTGAGAGTTATGCTTTGAAGGTTCCATTTTGATGTGCTTCCAGGATTTGTTTCAAGATTTAGAGCTCCTTTTAGCAGTTCTTGTAGTGGTGGCTTGTTAATGGCAAATTCTCTCAGCGTTTATTTGTCTGAAAAAGACTGTACCTTCCCTTCACATATGAAGCTTAGTTTTGCTGAGTATAAAATTCTTGGCTGATAATTGTTTTGTTTGAGGAGGCTGAAGATATGACCCCAATCCCTTCTGGCTTGTAGGGTTTCTGCTGAGAAATCTGCTGTTAATCTGAAAAGTTTTCCTTCACAGGTTACCTGGTGCTTTTGTCTCACAGCTCTTAAGATTCTTTCCTTCATCTTAACTTTAGATAACCTGATGACAATGTGCCTAGGCAATTATCTTTTTGCTATGAATTTCTCAGGTGTTCTCTGTGCTTCTTGCATTTGGATGTCTAGGTCTCTAGCAAGGTCAGAGAAGTTTTCTTCCATTATTCCCCCAAATATGTTTTCCAAACTTTTAGATTTCTCTTATTCCTCAGGAACACTAATTATTCTTAGGTTTGGTCATTTAACATAATCTCAGATCTCTTGGAGGCTTTGTTCATAATTTCTTATTATTTTTTGTCTTTGTTGTATTGAGTTAATTCAAAGACCTTGTCTTCAAGCTCTGAATTTCTTTCTTCTACTTGTGCAATTCTATTGCTGAGACTTTCCAGAGCATTTTGCATTTCTATAAGTGTGTCCACTGTTTCCTGAAGTTTTTATTGTTTTTATTTATGCTATCTATGACATTGACTATTTTTCCCTTCACTTGTATCATTTTTTGGATTTCCTTACATTGGGCTTCACCTTTCTCTGAGGCCCAGGATTCAGGTGCCTCCCTGAATTCTTTTTAATAATTCTGAACCTCAATTCTTTTTAAGGTAAATCAGGGATTTCTTCTTGGTTTGGGTCCATTGCTGGTAAGCTAGTGTGATTTTTGGGGAGGTGTTAAAGAATCTTGTTTTTTCATATTACCAGAGTTGGTTTTCAGGTTCCTTCTCATTTGGGTAGGCTCTGAGGGAGGGTCTACAGCTGAAGGCTGTTGTTCAGGTTCTTTTGTCCCATGAGGTGTTCCCTGGATATAGTACTCTCCTCCTTTTCCTATGGATATGGCTTCCTAAGAACCAAGCTGTAGTGATTGTTATCTCTCTTCTGGATCTAGCCACCCAGAAAATCTACCAGGCTCCAGGCTGGTACTGAGGGTTGTCTGCACAGAGTCCTGTGATGTGAACCATCTTTGGGTCTCTCAGCCATGGGTACCAGCACCTGTTCCGGTGGAGGTGGCAGGGGGTGAAAGGGACTCTGTGAGAGCTCTTAGCTTTCGTGGTTTAATGCACTATTTTTGTGCTGGTTGGCCTCCTGCCAGGAGTTGGCACTTTCCAGAGAGCATCAGCTGTGGTAGTATGGGGAGGAATAGGCAATAGGCGGGGGCCCTAGAACTCCCAAAAGTATATGCCTTTTGTCTTTAGTTACCAAGGTGGGTAGGGAAGGACCACAGGGATGGGGCAGGGCTAGGCATGTCTGAGCTCAGACTCTCCTTGGGTGAGTCTTGCTCTGGCTACTGTGGGGGATGGGGGTGAGGTACCCAGGTCAATGGAGTTATGTTCCTAGGAGGATTATGACTGTCTCTATTGTGTCGTGCAGGTTGTCATGGAAGTGTGAGAAAGCTGGCAGTCACAGGCCTCACCCAGTTCCCATGCAATCGTAAGGGCCAGTCTCACTGCCACCGTGCACCCCCCAACAGCACCAAGTCTGTTTCCAGTGAGTGGGCAAGCAGGGCTGAGAACTTTCCCCAGGCTACCTGCCTCCCAGCTGCAAAAGCAAATATGGCTTTCCTTCTTCCCCTGCCTATGAAGTCTGCACATCAGATTCACACCCTCCCCTAAGTTCTGGCCAGGAGGCTTCTCGATCAGTTCAAATTGTTACAAAGTTCAGCAGGAGATCTTCTCCCCATGGCCTTTTCGCAGCACCTCTGGCCATTGTCCAGAAGGACTCCTGTGAGGCCAGGCAAAAGTGTCTTACTAGGAGACTCAGTAAGCTCCCAGGACTTTTCTCGCTGCTTCCTCTACCCCTGTATTTTTCTTGGCTCTCTAAAGTAACTCAGCTTCAGGTAAGTCAAAATATTCTCCTGTAACCTAGGGCTTCAGTTTCCTCAGTGGGGATGTGTGTTCAGGGGCAGATGATCTCCCTTTCCCACTTCCACAGTTTGGGCACTCACAGTATTTGGAATGTCTCCCGGGTCCTGCAGGAGCAATCCACTTCCTTCAGGGGGTCTGTGGTTCCTCTCAGGTTTCCTGATTTATTCCTGCAGTCGTATTGGAGCAAAGATTCACACTGCAAGCCTCCACACATTGCTCTGTCCATCCAAGTCAGAACTGCAATCTATCCCTAAATACACTAGATGAAAAAAAAATTAAATTAATTTAAAAAAAAGAACTGTAATCCAGTTTTGCCTCCCATCCACCATGATTTGACCATAATTATTTTTTATTGTTGTATTTTTTGCGTATTTTTGATCCACAATTGGTTAAATCCACAAATGCAGAATCCTCAGCTACAAAGGGCTCAGCATTTGTTTACTGATTTCTTTGTTAATCATTTCTTCTTGCATCTTAATTCTTCCATTTTCAATTTTATTCTTCCTGAAGTATATCCTCTTTCAGTGAATGTGTTAGTGTCTCTCAGTCTTTGTTCTGAAAATGTTTTTATTTTGCACTCACTCTTTTTTTTTCTCAGATGGCATTTCACTCTGTCACCCAGGCTGGAGTGCAGTGGCATGATCTCAGCTCACTGCAACCTCGGCCTCCCAGGTTCAAGCAATTCTCCAGCCTCAGCCTCCCAAGTAGCTGGGATTACAAGTGCACACTACCACGCCCAGCTAATTTTTGTATTTTTAGTAGATATAGGGAATCACTATGTTGGCCAGGCTGGTCTCAAACTCCTGGCCTCAAGTGATCCGCCTGCCTCGGCCTTCCAAAGTGCTGAGATTACAAGCGTGAGCCAGCATGCCTGGCCTGCACGCACTCTTAAATGATAGTTTAGCCAGGTATAAAAAGTTTTTTATCAGGATTCTGAACATTTTGCTACATGATTTTCAGGCTTCTGTTACGACTGTTGAGAAATCTGATGCTAGTCTAACTGTTCTCCCCTTGCAGAGTGCCCTGGTTGCTTTTAAAACTTCTTTTTGGTCTCTGAGGTTCTGCATTTTGACTATAATGTATCTAGTTGTTATTTCATTTAACTTATTCTGCCTGAGACCCCTGTGATTTCTAAATCTATGACTAATGTCTCTCATCAACTCTGGAAAATTATCAGCTATTACCTCTTTAAATATTGGCTTTGCCCCATTGTTTTTATTTTTATTTCTGGAACTTCTGTTAGATACATAGCTAACATTTTTAGTCCATCCCTCATGTCTCCTAACATCTTTTTTACATTTATATCTTTTCAAACCTTTGCAATGAATTCTGGACAATTTCTTTAGCTCTAGATTTCAATTTATTTATTTTTTATTTTGTGTAAACATACTGTTTCATGCAATATTATACTTTAATTTTGGTGCTTATATTTTTTATTTCATGTGCCTGTCATTTTTTCATCATATTTTTCTCTTTTCTTGCATTTTTCATTATTTCATTTATGTCTTCAATCTTTTTGAGCATATACTTTTATGAATTCCTATCTAGTAGTTCCATGGCCACTGACACACACTCATGATAGACCGTTTCCAAGTTAGTTTTAAATTTTGAGCCACATCCAGCAGAATCCCATCTGTGGAAATCCTTTAAAGCCAGGGATCAGGGTGTGTCCTTCCAGTGGGATTTTGTGTTTGCTGCTGCTCATCTCTCCAGGGCTGTCAGTAGTGTCAGCCTCAGGACACTTTAACATTAAAGTCTTAGCTGAAGGATTCCTGGACCACCCAGATAGTATAAATTAGAACCAAACTCAGCCAAGGTACAGGCTGTGACTACAAATTCTCAGGGGTTCCTTCTTCCCTCCAGACCCAAGTCATAGCAGATAGGCCTCTTTGCTGTCTCCTTTTGCTGGTAAATGGATGTACATTAGTCCATTACTTTACTGTGCATGAGGCCTGCAAATGATTCTGACTTTAAGCAAGAGCCTTAGTTTCAACCCCTCTGCCTGAATCAGGCCCAAAGCTGTGTCAGGCTGTGTCCCTCAGATGGTTCAGATCCAACCCCTGGCCATCACCAGGTCTGATAACAATCCGTGCTCCTACCAGGGCTGCCACAGTCTCTGACCACATACTTATCAGTCTATTTGTCAGTTTATTCTTTAATTTTGAACCTGGGAACTTCTTTTACTTTCTAACAAGTTCAGTTACATGTTTAAAGGTCTATTTGTTATATCATATTTAGGATTTCCAGTTGTTTTGTAGTAGAATAATTCCCAAATTATATTAGTTCACCATATTGACAAATTAATGTCTGATCCTCCACCAAATTAAAGGCTGAGGCAGAAGGACTGCCTGAAGCCAGGAGTTTGAGACCAACTTGGGTAACATAACAAGTCCCTGTGTTTACAAAAAAAAAAAAAGTTAGCTGGTCATGGTGGTGCATGCCTGTAGTCCCACCTGCTCAGGAGGCTGAGGTGAGAGGATCTCTTGAGCCCAGGAGGTCGAGGCTGCAGTGAGCTCTGATCATGCCACTGCACTCCAGCCTGGGAGAAAGAGTGAAACTGTGTCTATAATGAATGAATAAATAAATAAATGAATAACCTTCCTCATTGTTTATTCAGACACTTCATGACCTCATATTAATAAGTTTATTGCCTCTCTGGGCAACGTGTCAGCCTCAGTTTCTTTCTGTTAAAACACTCCATTTTTAAAATTCAAATCTCTGGGAATAGGTACTTGATTGGACCAGCTCACCCCATCTAGGCAGAGCTTCTCATCCCAAGCCTCCCACAGGCCATAGGCAGCCCATGAGTTGGCTGCTTTTGAGTCAGGTCTAATCAAGTCCCCCTGGAGGAAGAATGAGTCTCATAGTGCAAAACACTGTGGCTAATAGTGCCTCCACCAGGACCATTTCCTTAGAAAGGTCTGTGGACACAGAAGGCACTGCCAGAGACAGTCCTCCCAAGCACCATCGGGGCAAGATACCGCCATCTCCTGAACAGCGTAGCATTTTACCCGTAAACAAATGAATAAATGAACAAACAGCAAGTTGAACAGCTCATAGCCAATCGTGATGGTTTGTATAGGTTTCAGTTTGAAAAGCAGTCACTAATTGGTCAACATTTTTGTCAATTATTCAGACATAGAACTCAAAGTCAGATTATAGGTTGGGCATGGTGGCTCACATCTGTAATCCCAGCACTTTGGGAGGCTGAGGTAGAAGAATTGCTTGAGCCCTAGAGTTCATGACTGGCCTGAGCAACATAGGGAGACCCCATCTCCACAAAAAATAAATTAGTGAAGTGTGGTGGCCTGTGCCTGTAGGCCCAGTTACTTGGGAGGCTAAGGCAGGAGGACTGCTTGAGCCCGGGAGTTCAAGGCTATGATTGCATCACTGTGCTCCAGCCTGAGTAACAGAGTAAGACTCTGTCTCTAAAAAAAAATTTTAAAGAAAAAGAAAAAAAAATGTCAGTTTATACATTTGATGCATGACACAAAGTTGAAAGGGACAGATAATGCTTTCCAAAAATGAGGTTCCAATGGCTTTGGCTAATTACAATAAACAAGATTTAATTTAATAAGAATTAGGGAAACCTCTAAAGTTATGTCCAAAATTCCAGTGGTGAAGCACAGGATTGTTGTGTCCTGACTTGGCAGCAACTGATAGATCAAGAATCTGGGAGTTTTAGTGACTGTCATTTCAACCCGGCCCTGACTAGTCCTGCTCAACTCCTACCCAAATCCTCTGGGCCCTGGTGAGACACGTGGGGCCCACAGAAAAAGAGCTCTCCATGGTGGCCCTGTCTCTGTGGGCTTCAATCCTAACTTACCTGTCTCATCAGCCTCACGCTTAGCTCTGCCACTGCCCATTATCTTCTGTACCCCAATATAGCCGCCTTAATTTTATGCACAATTTAGTTTTCTGGGCCCCTTTCTTATCTATCTGCTTGTTAGTCATTTTACTTGCAATTTTCTGGGTCTGCAATTCATACTAGGAACTTCAGAAGAAATGAAAGATACATTTCTCCTGGAGAAAAGACTATGGGAAGCATAATGGGGACTTTCAAATGAAAGAGAGGGTGGACAGGTCCTGTGATGCTGCAGCCAGCACTGTCAGAACCAGAAGGCAGAGAGTTGAAAGAATCAGATGTCTGTTCAGTACAAGCCACTTGGCCAGGCACAGTGGCTCACACCTGTAATTCCAGCACTTTGGGAGCCCAGGGTGGGTGGATCACCTGAGATCAGGAGTTCGAGACCAGCCTGACCAACATGGAGAAACCCGTCTCTACTAAAAATACAAAATTAGCCGGGCATGGTGGTGCATGCCTGTAATCTCAGCTACTCAGGAGGCTGATGAAGGAGAATCGCTTGAACCCAGAAAGCAGAGGTTACGGTGAGCCGAGATCGCGCCACTTCACTCCAGCCTGGGTAACAGAGCAAAACTCCATCTCAAAAAAAAAATACAGGCCACTTATTGTTTCAATGAATATGTGTGAGCACTTACTATCTGCATGGTGAGAGATGCTTGGGGCCATCCAAAGGAAGGACTTATCAACAAATGGAACAATGCATTCCGTTGCACTCTAGTGTGGAAGGGGGATGCCTGACCTGCTATTGACATGCTGCAGAGTTGATTGCTACATTGGGTAAGGAGACTAGATTCACCCAGTGGCAAAATCCTGGATCTACAGTGCCATCTCCAAGCCAGGCCTTTCTCCCAGAAAGGCATTGACAAAAATGAATCCTTTTGAATGCAGAGGAGGTAACAGACCACAGGCTGTAATTTCAAAGGGGTCAGAATGACCTGCAGAAAAACCTGCAAATACTTCCCTACCTGTCCGTGTGCTTCTGGCCCTTTAAATTGGCCAAACCCACTCCCAGGCTGCACCTGCAGAAGATGAAGGGTAGCTGAAAACAGCCACGGGTGTGCAGAGCAATTTCCCAGAACCTCCATTCTCTGATTTGGCTCAGATTCCATCTTAGCTTCCTCCAGTCTCCAGGCTCTGACTTCGCCTTGGTTATTTGAAACTTGGCTTGACCTATCCTATAGACCAGAGAGGTTTTCAAACTTGAGCTAGCATCAGAATCACCTATAGGACTCATTAAAGCACAAGCTGCTCATCCCCAGAGGTTTTTTTAATTTAATTTTATTTTTTGAAGCAGGGTCTCATTCTTTGGCCCAGGTCACAGCAGCCTGGACCTCCTTGGCTCAAGTAATCATTCCACCTCAGCTTCCCGAGAAGCTGGGACTACAGGCACGAGCCACCATGCCTGGCTAATTTTTTTAAATTTGTTGTAGAGATATGGTCTCACTATGTCGCCCAGGCTGGTCTCAAACTCCTGGGCTCAAGTGATCCTCCTGCCTCAACCTCTCAAAGTGCTGGGATTATAGGCATGAGCTACCGTGCACAGCCCGGAGTTTCTAATTAAGTCAGTCTGGGATGAGCCCAAGAATCTGCGGCTCTAACAAGTTCCCAGGTGAGATTGATGCTGCTGGCCTGGGACCAGGCTTTGGGAACCAGTCTAGACCCAGGTGCAGCTCTCCCGTCTGCGAGAACCTCTAGTCTAACACAGCCCCGCAGAATCCTACCTCTGTCTCCTAAGCTGTCAAAGCCCCGGCCATTGCTCTGGTGCCCAAGGAGGGACTTGGGATGCTATCAATGAAACGATGCCTAAAGTTTCTCAGCATTTGATTCCTGAAACCCAGGGTTTCTTGATCTATTAATATGCAAGTGCCCTAGAAGGCATTTTGCCATGGTTTTATAGAGATAATTAATTTAAAATCTTCTAGGAATGGTGTTCCCTCACTGAAAGTCAGTATGTGAACCAAAAAAAAAAAAAAAAAAAAAAAAACACCTCTCCCAAATCTTCCTAAATCACAGTAGACCCAGCGTGTGGCCTTAGAGTTGTAGACTGAAGTACCCAAGCATACAGCTGCAGGGAAACAGGGTCAAATATTAACAGCTAGCTCTAACATAACTCTTATTCTGTGCCAGGCTGTGTCATAAACACTTTATACATTAAATGCATTTATTTATGTATTATTTAGTTTCTCATAACAAACCTATAAAGATTTTGTTATTATCCTCATTTCACTGATAAGAAAACTGGGGCACGGAGAGGTCAGGTAACTAGACTGAAGTCACACAGCTGGAATATGAGAGAGCCAGGACCAAGCCTGCGAGTGGAGCCTTCAGGTCTATGCATTCCCCACTGCACCACACAGCCTGGGGTAACTGACACAGACTCTGAAATCTGTGTTCTGAATCCAGACCCATTTTTCTGCTGAAGTATCTATCCCCTAGTTGGGATCCAATTTTCAGATGCCTGAAGTCCCCCACTCTTTCATTACCACCCCATTCACCTTGAAAGAGAAGTATTCCCTTGTCTAAGAATTTCATTTCAGGCATTGGCTATCAGAGAAATTTGGGGGAGTCACTGGGGAGGGCCCAGACCTTACCAGATCTTAGCTGCTGCAAATATACACCTGACTTTCATTAGGTTCTCGACTGTTTTTCAGCAACTTAGTGGAGGTGGGATTGATGGGAGCAGTCCCGAGGGGCTCTCCCCTAAATATGAGGCCCTTCTAGAAGTCATGGTACGTCCAGGCCACTTCCAGGTTTTGAGAATATCTCCAAATGAAGGGTTTATAATAAATGTTTATATTAAGCAAACAGACACATTTAACGCCCCCCAAATAAATACAGTGAGAATATACAGTTGACCTTTGAACAACAAACAGGTTTCAGATTGAAACTCCTGAGAGAGATCCAAGATGGCCGATTACCAACAGCTCAGGATTGTAGCTCCCAATGAAAGCGCAGAGAGCGTGTGGACACCGCAATTTCAGACGAATTTCTGTTGCCGACAAACTGGGAGCTACCCAACGGAGGAGCCACTCAGGTAGCTAGCGCGACTCTTTTGGCCAGCGCAGCTGTTTTGCCGGCGCCCCAGCACGGCGTGGCGTTTCTCAGTGCGGAGTATACACGACTGGATGCCCTTTGAGTCAGGCTCAGCTGGTCCCACCCCGACAAGAACAGCAATTGGAAGCGCTGAGGACTGAGAGTTTCAGAGTAAGCACAGCTGAACCCGGGAAAGCCTACCTC
>CAUYLG010001835.1:0-52838 GCA_963573385.1 Cacajao melanocephalus | reverse complement strand
ACCTTCCCGGTTCAGCTGTGCTTACTGTGAAACTCTCAGTCCTCAGCGCTTCCAATTGCTGTTCTCCTTGTGGGGACGGGACCAGCCGAGCCGGAGTCGTCCCGTATACTCCGCGCCAAGAAGCGCCGTGCTGGGGCGCCGTCAAAATAGCCGCGCCGGCCAAAAAAGTCGCGCTGGCGACCCATGTGGCTCCTCCGCCGGGAATATCCTAGTCTGTGGGCAACAAAAATTCGTCTGAAAGTGCAGCATCCACTCGCTCTCTGCGCTTTCACTGGGAGCTACAATCCTGAGCTGTTGTTAATCGGCCATCTTGGATCTCTCTCCTAGTCTGTTCTTATGCTGCTGTGGAGAACTGCCTGAGACTGGGTAATTTGTAAAGGAAAGAGGTTTAATTGACTCACAGTTCTATAGGTCTGGGGAAGACTCAGGAAACTTACAATCATGGCACAAGGGGAAGCAAACATGCCCTTCTTCACATGGTGGCAGGAAGGAGAAGTGCTGAGCAAAGCAGGAAAAGCCGCTTATAAAACCATCAAATTTCATGAGAATTCACTCACCATCAGGAGAACAGCATGAGGGTAACCACCCCCATGATTCACTTATCTCCCATGAGGTCCCACCCACATGTGGGGATTATGGGAACTACAATTCAAGATGAGGTTTGGGTGGGGACCCGGCTAAACCATATCATAAACAAACATGGAAAAATTCTCAATCAGTTGTTATGGAAATGCAAAATAAAATGACGGTATAATACCACTGTAGATGCTAAACTAAAAATACACCACCAAATTTTGCCTATGGAGCAACTGCATACAGTTGGTAGAATATAAAATGGTATGACCACTTTAGTAAAGGGTCTTGCAGTCTTTTATAAATTTAAACATGCTATCTTATTGCCTAGCAATTAACTCCTATTTACCCAGGATAGATGAAAACACATATTGACAAAAAGATGGGTGCTAGAATGGCCATAGCAGCTTTATTTATAATATTCTAAAATGGAAAATCCACTAAGTGTCCATCAGTAGGAGAATAGATAAACAAAGTGTGAAATACTTATGCAATGGAATACTACTCAGCAGTGAAAAGGAACAGACTTTTCCTTGCTGAGTAGACAGCAGCCATGGATGATCTCAGAAACTGTATGCCAAATGAAAGAATTCTTACACAAAAATATACACTGTATGATTCCATATGAAATTTTTTAAAAGTCAAAACTAATGTATGCTGGAAAAAATATCGGAACAGTAGCAGGGTGGCAGTGGGGATAGGCTGGGAAAGCATATGAGGGTATTTTGGGGGATGATAATGATCTGTATCTTAATGGGACTTCCTCAGCAAATCTACTTAAGATTTGTAGATTTTGTTGAATACAACTTTTACCTCAAAAGAAAAAAAACTAAACAAATATTGAATTCTAGTTAATTATATGCATGCTGAACTGTGTACTGACATCAGCAGTTTACTTTGAGATGTACAAAAATACAAAGATGAGTTGATGGATGCATACAGGTGTAGGTGGATATGTGGTTAAAGCAAGTATAGTAAAATGTTAATTGTTGAATCTAGGTGGTGGGTATACAGCTGTTCATTCTTAAAATTATTTCAATGTTGCTACATGTTTAAAAACATAAATGTTGGAAAAAATATAAAAAGTAAAAATTGGCAGATATACAAGGTAACATACAAATCCCATTATTGTAGTGGGGAAACACTAACACACCTCATAACTGACATACATCAAGGAGATAGGAAACTCAAAAGGATATAGAAAATTTGAACAATGTAGAAATTTGAACTAATAGTCATATAAAGAAACATTATACTGTTTATTATAGTGACCAGTTAAGTAACACATTTTTTCTTCAAGTCCTGGCAAACAGACTTGCTTGATTGTTACAGTGACTGCTTTGTAGTACATATTTTCTTCCTGTGTATGTTTTGAATGGAGGAGTTGAATATGTAGTAAGGAGTACTATTGATCAAGTAATAATATCCCTTAGCTACTTTTATCCTAGGATGTGGATGTTGCCTCTGCCTAGAAAACAAGTTTACCACACCATTACTAACACCCAAACACAATATATGCCAGATTACAGGGGTTTAAAAGAAGGGATTAAAGGATCTCTGCCCCCTCCACAGGTACCCTAACCACAGAGTTGGAATGTGCATACAATACTTCCCTAAACCACTTGAATTCAGAATGCAATAAAATCTCAGCTGTATGCCTCTAGAAGTTCTGGTTAGCTGTTATATCACCTCTGCATAATTATTTTTTGTGTTAGTCATTTTGAATAGTTATCTTTCAAAATGTATTATTTTCTTGAATTCTCAAGTATACTTATTGAACTTAATTTGCTTTGGAGAATAGTTAAGTGGCATAATTGTTATTTTGTTACCTCCTAGTGGTTACTCTTTTTGTTACTGTGTTTACTTGAAGAGTTTTCTTTTGGGGGGTTGGCTACCACTATACCTGCCTCTAAAATAGCAACTCTCCATCTTTAGTTTGCTGCTTTGAATCTTCGGTGGCCTTGAAACTACATAACTACATTGCTTAAAATACCTTGAGAAGAGAGCGGGCTTATGGGCCTGGCCTTTTAGGAAGGTCATTAACTTTATGATGCTTAATTTTGGTTCCTCCAAGAATGATCTCCTTTGCCTACTTTTTGAGTCTTAGCTTTATGCGGAATAGTGAGGATCCTGGTGTACACGTATGCATTTTAATTAGCATACTGCTTGATCCACTCCTCCTGCGGATTGGGAAGGGTGACTTAAGATGTCTTTGAAAGCAAGACAACTTTAACGTTCCATATAGTTCATTTTAATGGTACTTCATTTGTGACAGAAATTGTGTTAACCATGGTTTATAGCAAGTTGGAGCAGAGATTTTTATGGAATTGTGTGGCACTATTGTAGTCTGAATTTTATTGGCTTTTTTTTACATAGTCTTATGCAGAAGATTTTCCAAAGTTAAAAGCTTAATGTACTTTTCACTAGGACCTGATAAAAAAGGACACCAGTTCTCATGTGTTTGTCTTCATGGTGACAGAAAGCCTCATGAGAGAAAGCAAAACTTGGAAAGATTTAAGGTACTGCTATATAGTTGATTGTTTCCTTAATACTTAAGGGGGGCATTGTATCTAGTTTTAAGCATTTCTAGTTAATACTATTAAAGCAATTATTGTCCTAGAAATTTCAAAATGTTTCTACCCTGACTAATGTGTGTTCCTCATGATAGGGATTAGTCATTGTTGACACCCAAATGATAAATTACACATTCTCTATCAACACAACACTACTATAATAAGAATTTTCAATTTGAGAAATTTTTGTTAAATTATTTCAGGTAGATATTTTTAGGAGAAATATCATTGGATAATTAAGCCGTGTCTATAAGCCTTAAAAAATAGTCTACAGCAAGAGCCATAAGGAACTTACTTTGCAGGTTGATTAAGACAGATATCAGAATATGGTTATATAGAATTAAAAATATTTTGATACTGTTTGGGGCAGACCTTCCAAGTTATGTGCTTGCAGCACATGAACGAATCATATAGCTCTTGGTGTAGATGGGTTGGGCTTGAGCCATTTAGAACTTTGAGCCTTTAGAACCATAAAGGTCAGTAACCTCTCTACCTGCAAACAGTCTCATTAATTTAATAGACCCCAGTGTATAGTACAAGTATCATTTTCTAAGAAAAAGGGTGGGAAGTATTGGGTTCAAGGACTTTGAATTCTGTGTCCATGCTGGGCATAACTGATGTGGATGTGAAAACATATCACATGGTCTTGCTTTAGTATGTGTGCTACCCTTCTCTAGCGTGGGCATTTTTCTGGACCAAAAGTCAGTCTACCCTTCTTCCCTCCCCCGAATCTCTTATTTTTCTGTGCCTTGAGGCACAAATTACATCTAAAGGCTAATTTGTATTTCTTGGTGAGCACCAGGGGCCTACCCTCATTTCCTCCTCTTGAGAATTTTGTCTGTTACAAATAGTGTAGCCTCCAGGTAAAATATCTAGTATTCTGGATTTATTTGAATATAAGAGTAAAGATAATGCTTACATCTATAAATTTTGTTCTGTTTTATCTCTCTCTTCAGTTTCTAAACATACTTCTAAAGATTAAGCCAAGTTTTAGCAATGGTTTTATATCTTTGAGTAGAAAAAGAAAAGCCAAAATGAACCCAATCTCTAATCACCTTAAATGTCATGTTTTAGCAGACTGTGATATAAAACTTCAAGACTTGGTCCAGTAAATTATGAGTATCTCCATTTGAGTTTTTAAGAGGTCTCATTTAGCGGAGGGATAGCATTTGTTTTTATTTGTTAGTATATGTGCTGACAAACTCCTTTCTCTCTTCTCTGTTCTCTTTAGAAAGGAGATGTAAGATTCTTGATTTGCACAGATGTAGCTGCTAGAGGAATTGATATCCATGGTGTTCCTTATGGTAAATAGCAACTTTTTACGCCTGCAGTGTGATTGTTATGGAACCTAAAGTAAAGCCTTCTAGTGTGTTTAAAAAAAATTGGAAACTAATGGTAATTGTTCACAATTGTTTTTATTTACAGTTATAAATGTCACTCTGCCCGATGAAAAGCAAAACTATGTACATCGAATTGGCAGAGTAGGAAGAGCTGAAAGGTACTTCTGTAACTTTTTCCCCCATTTTTAAGTTTCTATGCTTCAGGAATAAAGTCTAATAGAAGGCTTTTAACATCTTTCAGGATGGGTCTGGCAATTTCCCTGGTGGCAACAGAAAAAGAAAAGGTAATCTTTGTAGTGCTCTATTATATTCATTGTGTGTGTTGTGATTTTAGATGTTGGAAATAAAAGCAGTTTGATTTTCCCATTTAAATTTAATTCAGCTGCATATGGAATATACATGAGCTTTTTAGGGCATCTTTTTTTCTGTATTCATTGAATGAACAAATAATAGGGTGAAATTTAGAAAGGAAAAATGCAAAATATAGTTTTTCCTCCTAGCTTTATTGTAGTCATTTCTACCAAAAAAAAAAAAAAAAAAAAAAAATTCTGGCATGGTACCATGTAAGACTTTTGATGGAGAGGGGAGATTTATTTTTATATAATTACAAATTTAGAGAAAAGTCGTATTCATAAGGAGCTCCCATATAGTCATCGCCAAAATTCACTAGTTGTACGTTTTGTGTTATTTGCTTTATTATTCTCTTATATAAAACATTTGAACTTATTTTCTTTTGAACTTTATTTTTTATATTAATTCTTGACTTAGCATGCTTCAGTATTTTTTCATCCTTTTATCTGAGAATTCCTTTTGATATCTGACACCCATTTTAGGAAAACTTTTGGATTATTCTCAAAAAGAACTTTTTCGGAAGACCTATTTACTTAATGAGCTACTGAATAGTAGTAGTAATTGGATAATATATCATACCTATAATCTATTTTTCTAGTGCCTTGATGACAGAAACTACTTAAAAACAAATTTAGTATAAGTTATTCAGCATGAATCTATCACCATGCATGTTAATATTCTTTCCTTTTTGAATTTAGGTTTGGTACCATGTATGTAGCAGCCGTGGAAAAGGGTGTTATAATACAAGACTCAAAGAAGATGGAGGCTGCACCATATGGTACAACGAGATGCAGGTAAGACTTCAAGTAAGGCTCACACGTAATGTATTAAAACTTACATTATGTGTGAAATAGACAGCATTCATCTTCGAAAATTATGCCTTGGCTTTTATCTATTTGTCACTTCTGAGGGATCGTAATTGGTTATACTGTTATCTGTACTTTGTTAATTGTAAGTTGTGAATGTCTCTCTTCAGAAATCTGACTTCATTTATACCAAGCATTCTAGCCTTTCCAGTTTTATTTAATGCTGTTAAAATACAACTCTTTCTAAATGAAATTTTTATCTGAAAATCTTCTCTCCCTTACCTACTTAGTTACTGTCTGAGATAGAAGAACACCTCAACTGTACCATTTCTCAGGTTGAGCCAGATATAAAGGTACCCCTGGATGAATTTGATGGGAAAGTTACCTATGGTCAAAAGAGGGCTGCTGGTGGTAAGCTTTGAATTATTTTAAATTCTATTTTAAATATAAATGTACCTGTTTTGAACTTCAGGAAGGCAGTAATTTCCTATTATTAGGTTAAGAGCTGTTCCCTCCTTATTACACTCCTAGTACTTTGTCCATACCTGCCGCTGTAGCATTTTTCAATTGTGTTATTTTTATGTGAATCAAAGACTTCATCTCAGCTATTTCTCTTCAAGTGTTAATATCATAAAAGTAGCTAAATGTTTTGTGGAATTATTAGAAAACGAGAGTATAATGGGTGATTTTGAGCAAGGAATCAGAAGCCTTTGACTTAATTCAAGTGGTAATTCAGCATATTATTTCCTCTGCCTGGGATGCCCTTTTGTTAGCTTGTTCCTCAAAAATTGTAAGACTCAGGCCTAACTAGCTGTTTCCAAGCCAAGGGGGGGTAGGGGTATTGGGACAGCTGTTAGTGAGCCCTAAGCATTTATTTATATTGAAATAATTGATTTAACATTTGTAAAAGTCAAAGTTCTGGAGATAACTTCCCCAGTAGTACATTTTATTGCTACAAGCAATGTTTAAAGTGATATAATTGAGCCGAAGTATTGCTGACAAGTTATTTCAAGCCTGTCATTTACATTGCTTTGTTATTTGTGTGTAATGCAGGTGGAAGCTATAAAGGCCATGTGGATATTTTGGCACCTACTGTTCAAGAGTTGGCTGCCCTTGAAAAGGAGGCGCAGACATCTTTCCTGCATCTTGGCTACCTTCCTAACCAGCTGTTCAGAACCTTCTGATTTTTACATTTACCAAATAAGATTTGAGTAATGAAAGTCTGTAGTCTTAAAACTCTAAAACAGTTGTACTGCTTCCAAGCAGCAGTATTTATAGTAACGTAAGCTATTGATGCTAACTCTCGCATGTCAAGAAACATTAGTCTTAGGAATTCTTCAAAAAATGGCATCCCAATGAAAATAAATTTGATGACTATATTTTCATGAAGGTTTGTGTCTTATTTTAAAGTTATATTGATATATTTTTTTCTATTTCTTTTTTAAGAACACTATGGGCTTATGAAGTAGAATTTACGGGTTTGTGAATCTGGCAGAGGACTTATGTGGAACCACTAGGGAATATTCTAAAAGTAGATTTTCAGATGGTTAAGGTTGTCTATGTGTATATTGAAGCTAGAGGAGAGTTGGAACATGAAGAAAAATTGGATGATCCCAGTATAGAAGAACTTCTTGGTTAGTTTGGAAGCATGGAAGTTTTCAGGGAGTCAGTAAAGGGTCTGTGTCTAAGGACTGATGACTGATGTGATGGTGACAGTGAAGATGTATCTTCTTTTTATGAACCTTTCTTTCCAGATGATGCATACCCATTAAAGTAGAACTAATTTACTGTCCCTCCAAGTCTTAAAATCAAACTTAAACTCAGAGTTTTTTTTTTCTTTTTTCTTTTTTTGAGACAGGGTCTTGCTTTGTCACCCAGCCTGGAGTGCAGTGGCGTATACACAGCTCACTGCAACCTCAACCTCCCAGGCTCAAGCAGTCCTCCCGCCTCAGCCCCCCAGGTAGCTGGGACTGCAGGAGCATGCCACCATGCCCGGCTAATATTTTTGTATTTTTGTGTATTTTTCTCTATAAAAATAGAGGCAGGGTTTCACCATGTTGCCCAGGCTGGTCTCGAACTCCTGAGCTCAAGTGATCTACCTACCTTGGCCTCTGAAACTGCTGGGATTATAGGCATGAGCCACCATGCCTGGTTCTGGAATATATTTTCTTATTTGGCTCTTGCCTAAAATATCAGAAGGAAAAATTAAAATTTAAAAACCGTAATTGAATTGTTCCGTTGTGCCTTTTGACTCTTAGTCTATAAGGTAGTTTTTTCGGGGAAATTATTCTTGTCTGAGAGTTTCCTTAAGAGCACAGAGTGTTATAATTTCTTGTATGATGGTTTTCAAACCTTTTAGCATTGAAAAACCTTGAGTGAAACACAATATATAAACAGGTAAAAGCTGTAGTGAGAAAACCATTATCTCATATATCTGAGTTTAGAGTTTGTGTGAAATGATTCTGAGGATACCATTCTTTCACTTATCTCCAGACCACTTGCTTTGGAGATGTCCTAGAACTACTACAGCCAAGCTCAAAGCTGTGTGATGACGGCTCTGTGCAGCCTTCACACACATTAATCACTGCTTTATTGATGTGACAGCAAAGACAAGACTGAATTTCGGATCATTTAAATGTTAGAATGGAAGTGATCTTTCTAATTACCTCGTTCACACCCTTGTTTTATGAGAGAGAAAGCTGAGTTTAGAGGAATGCACATTCACATGGCCTGGTGCGTAGAACTGGAGACAGAACTTGGGTTTCTTCAGTTTCAGCTTTTACTCTTTGGGCTGGCTACCTTTTGAGGATGATCCTCAGGTCCAAATTGCGAGGCCAGAGAGGAATGCCGGAGAGAGCTTAGCAATGGTGGGGATGTTTTCTTCTCTTTCTTTAATTACTTACTGTCCAACTGGAATTACCCAGGGAACAAGAGTTTTCAAAGAAAGAAGCCACATGTAACCAGACCAGCAGAGGGGTTGCTTGGAGACCTGACTTGCTCTTTTTTCCTACCTACATCACCATTAATTCTTCCCTTTACTCTTAGTTTTGCATCCAGATGCTGATTCCTTCAGCCCACTGTATTAATGCCAAGAATGCGAGTAACTGTTAAAAGTCTGGTAGAGATGTCACTGAGCCTGAGAGGTACTAATTGCCTGCCTCCTTCGGGATTGCCTTTCCCACGTTCTGGTCAGCAGGGTATGCGTCAAAGTGATGTGTACAACTTCTAGGCCTTGTCCTGCTCACCTTGTCCCTTCTCTCAGCCTGGAACTTGGATGTGGTATTAGTGACCCCATTGCCACCATTAGAAAAGTGTGATACTTGGGGAATGGCAGAACAACAAGACAGAGGCACCTGGTGGCCTTGAAAAAGCTGCCCACCCTCTCTGAACTGCCTGTTATAATAAGTTGATGTTATCTGAGCTGCTCATGTTTAGGGCTCTTTGTTACAGAACTTTAGCCTCTATCCCAAGTCATATATAAAACACTAGAGGCCCTTCCAAGTCCAGCAAATTCTAAATATTAACCTTCATATGATAGTATTTCCGATTCAGAGCTTCCACTTGTCCATTCTCTAGTGCAGGGATTCTGAAGTGTACTCACAGATCTGGTGTCTATAGTTGTATGTCATTCTTACCTCTAAACAGAAATGTCAAGACTTGCCCCAGCTTCAACACACAATAGACATGGCCTGAGATCTTAGGAGCCTCAGCGCATTCCTTCTTATTCCCAATCTAGTCTTTCAGTCACTGTTCATTCTCTTCAAAGCAACCTTCAAGCTTTGATTGCTAGAACTTTACTTTCATAATGACTGAAGTGGTTTAGGGGAAAGGCTATTCAAATCTTAATAATTGTTCTGCTGTAACTCAGGTTTATGTCTTTATTGCTAATTTGAGTCCCTTGCTAGGACAGACTCATTTAAGCACAAGTTACATTTTATTTAAGAGAACATAGAAAACCAGATAAAGGGACCAAATGCTTTCATGCCTCAGGATGTTTGCCTTAAGAGAATTGATTCTAAAGGATTCTAACTAGTGGTCTTAGTTATGAGATTGGAAAACCTTTCTGTACCTCATTCTTTTTTTTTTCTTTTTGTTTTTTTGAGACAGGGTCTCTGTTGCCCAGGCTAGAATGCAGTGGCATGATCTTGGCTCACTGCAATTTCTGCCTCCTGGCCTCAAGCTATCCTCCCACCTCAGCCTCCTGAGTAGCTGGGCCTATAGGCCTGCACCACCACGCTTGGCTAATTTATACCTCACTCTTAATGTATCTTTTCCTGTTAGATAAATGGAAATTTTAGACTAGCGTAGTCCCCACTCCTCCTTTCTTTTTATTTATAGTCCCACTTTCAGAGAAAGTCATCGCTAACATTTTGGTTCATTTCTTTTTTCTGTAAATGTTTTGCTCTATATATGATTCTGTATTTTTATTTAACATTTTTCTTATAAATACTTTAGTGGCTACATAATGCATTGAATGTACTATTGTTTGTGTAACCATTGCACTCTTACTGCTCATGAGCATTGAGAGGAGTTGGAAAGGATGTGAACTTTATTAGTCTTGGATTTGAATGTGGTTCTAACTCATACTAGAAATATGACAGAAGAGAAGGTCCTTTAAACTTTGATTTCTTTATGAAAATGGTGAAGATAATTCACATCATTCAGGATCATGTTACACATTGAGCAAAATAGTAGATGAGGGGGCATGCATACTGTATTTATAGTAGTTACATTTTTTGTGCTACACCGAATGCAGTGAACATCTTCTATCTTTTGAATTTTCTTAAACTAGATTCCTAGAAATTGGATTATTGAATTAAAGAGTCTGAACATTATGAACATTTTTCAGAGTCATCAGATTGCTTTCTGGAAGGGTTCTGCTGGTTGACATGAACACTGACAGTGTAGGAAGAAGTCTGTACAATTTATTTTACAAACTGAAACACAGATTGTTGCACTTAAAGTGTGCTTTCATGACGTCTCTTCATATGGTGTGTGAATTAGTGCTGGTCAGTAGAGGTAGTCTCACATCTTACACACAATTTCTTGCCTCCCATCAGCTCCCACTCCTGGTCCCACCATCATCAGATAAACAAGGACCTAGACTTGTTTTAAATAAGGTTGCAGGCTTTTTAAATTTCCTAATTTTTGTCTTTCAGGGTAGAAGTGCACGTGGCAATGACTGAACTGCCCAGATTAAAAAAAAAAAAAAAGTTGGTTCCTGGCCAATTCGCCAATTCCAAATGAGCAAAGCTATTTAATCACATTCTTCTCCTTGTTCCGACTTAAAAGGGAACTGTGTGCTTTATTTCAGTTTGAATGAGATGTGTAAAATATCAAAAAGGTATAGGTAAATATAAAATGAGATCCTGGGTAGGTTCTCTTGCAGTAATTGTTATCATGTCCCTATAGATGTTGACAGTTTCTAAAGTACTACCAGGAATTTTTTCTAAGTGGCTTTATTCGGGAGGAAAAAGGAGTATGTGTCAGAAGGGAAAAAATGTAGTGGAACAGGAAGGAAAGGGAGGGATACTATTTTGCTACTCCAGAGTAATTGATAGAGGATTCCTTTGGAGGGAGGAGTGGAGGGGGAATTTTTGCAGTTGTTTTCCATTCTACTGCTTTAAATCATTACCTTTCATTTAAATTCATTGAAATGTCTAATTTTTCCTGATACATTCCACTCTTTCTGATCAAAAGTACTGAGGGGAATTTGAAAGATAATAGGCCTGGATTTGATCCCAACAATAGTTACTGACTTCTAGAGCTAACTCACTTGCAGAGATCATTAGGTATAAGGTTTGAACCAGGAGTCTGCATTTTAACAAATTCCTCAAATAATTGTGTCATGAAGATGAACCTTGAACCACAATTCAAGACACATTGTTACAGAGAAATGACGCTTAGAGCTTTTATTCTCACTGCAATCTTTTACTTGAGGACTTGGATAAGATCCAAAATGACATCTGAAAGACAGTTGCTTGCTGAGTTAGAATCATGTCTCCTTCTGGTCCACTGCCTTTGGACCCAAGATGTCCACCTCGAATTCTGTTTCCTTAGCTTTAGTGGTTCTCAACTCCAGCTGCACATTAAGGCCACCTAGGGTACTTTAAAAGAAAATACCAATATCTGGGCTTCACCTCCAGAAATTCTTATTTAATTTTCTTGAGTGGGGCCTGAGTGCCCTTGGTGATGTTAACATGCTGCCAGGCTTGGGAGCAGCTGCCTTAAATGGAGCCTGACTCTAGATGTTTCTTGGTCCTGTTGCAAATCCTGTGTCCTCTGCACCCTCCCAAGCTAATGTGTCTTAAGGTTACACATAGTTAGACTCAAGCTGGAGCCCTTGCTAAAATATTATGCAGTGGAGATTATTGTAGAGAAACACTTTGATAAAAATTGTAACATGTCATTTTTCAAGAAACGATAAGATTATTCACCAGGCTACCCACCTGTAGCCATGTGAGTTTAATTGCCTTCAAAATAGTTGCTTTGGGGATTGAGGCAAGTCTTTTTAAGGATGCTTCAATTTTTCAAAACCCATTTGGTCTTTCTCTCTTTTTATTTTAGACATTGCCACTTTGTTTTTATTTAAAACATTGCCATTGCTTTAGATAGGACCAGTTTATACTCTAAAAATCACTGGTTTAACCCAATATTTTACCTCACATCTTGTTCTCCAGCTGGGTAACTCATTCTGTTCACCAGAAAAGACTCTGGTTGGTTGCTAGTCCTGTTTCCTTGAATTGAATCCCAATCTAAGGATAAATATTTGCTGCTACCAAAGTAGGACTTTGAAGAGGCAGCCAGAGGATGTATCTCTGCAGGGCAATAACTGGGTGTGAAGGGCTTCCAGTTTTTTGTGGTGGATTAGAGTCTCAGGGAAGATAGTCTGAGACAGAAAATCCTACTCAGAACAGGGGGTTCGAGTCAAGAGAGAGGCCGGTGGGGACAGGTGCGGTTGAATGTTGGAGCGATGATGCCTGGTAATGAGTTTCGATTCTCCTTTTCTACATTGTGATTCTCTGAATCCTTCAGATGTTAACTACCTAGGTCGGCAAGTAGGTCTGTCAGTATGACTTGGGTGTTAAAGGGAAAGCTCGCTCTCTGCGTTTAAACAAAGTAACGTGGGGAACAGGGTGTGGGAACTGGTTAGGATCCTGTTCTGTGGGAAATTGGTCCCTAATGATAAGAGGGGACAAGAAGCCTCTCTGGAGTAGTAGTCTAAAGCTCAGAAGAGGGACAATCAGGCTTAGTGGCAATCAGGCTTTGTAAGCACTCTCAAGAATCCTTAGATGTCCTTGGGAGAGAACTGGCTAACTCGCAGACTCTGGCTGGAAGCTTGAGGTATTTTGTTTGGCTCTTAAAGGCTAGCAGTTTGGAGACATTGGCTTATACCCTTATCATGAAATTCTGTTCACTTAAAATATTGATGTTAATTCTCTTCGTTGTAATAAACTCTATCGCATGCTTCTGTCCATGAATTGTTATTCATTTTCCCACTGTTTGGCTCACAACCTAGCACCAAGAGAATACTTTCTTACGAAATAACACAAATGCATGGGCCCCCGCGCCAGCCTTCATGGGCTTGTGAGTCATTCTTTCCCAGTTGAGTGCACCAGGTGGCGCCAGCGTCACAGGAATACCCACAAAGTACACTGTGTTGGTGTATTTTTATACCACTTGGGGTCACTTAAGGATTACCCGACTTCCTTTTTTTTTTTTTTTTTTCAGCTAAGCAAATCACAGATTCAAAGGAATTATTTCCCATTACATTTGACAGAGGCTGTGGTCTTTTTTTCTGGATCCCAAAGGCCAAGGAATGAGTGTTAAGGTTTTGTTTTCCTGTGAGTTGCCCCGTGCAGTTTGTGCTCCAGTGCATTCTCCTGTTACAAAACGCTTGCACTGCCACCACCCCAGCTCGCTCCTGCGCCCAGCACTGGGGACTTCTCTGTACAAAGAATTCCAAACATGTCAACATTGCCTTTGTGCTAGCTGCTATGCTCATCAACATCTCCAGAACTCGGAATGCTTTTTCTCAGCCATTTCCTTTGATTCTGCCTGTCTCTGAAAGCCCAGATTTGAACGAAATCAGGTGGAGTATCGTGTCAAGTCACTGCTGCCTGCTAGTGTTTCTGCCACTTACACAATAGATCCTAGGAATTATGGCATTGCCCTTCGAGAGCATGTTGGATATTTGTGGAATAGTCTTCAATTGACTTTGCCTGCCTGGCGGGGGGTTTGGGTGGGGTGAGGGCAGGATGTGTGGGCTTAGACAGCCCAAATAATGAACCTCATCACTTCAAATAGTAGCTCATGGCTACTTATTTGAAAAACATAAGTGATGATTGGACACCCCAAGTGATAGTCTTCCACAATCTCCCTGCTAGCCAAACAGGGAGATTTGGGATTTGGGATTAAGAGATCCTAACTGGAAAAACAGCCGGACGTGATCTGTCCTTTGCTTTCTGCTTTTCTCCAAAGAATAGCTTCTTGGATGGAAGCAGGAGAAGACTTGAGTCGCTGTTCAAGAGCAGGCTCTTTTGGTATAATTTATACCTATGACAGGAGCTCATTTGGCCTCTACCATTTAAGACTTGTTATTAATCCACATCAACCCCCATTCAAGAGCCTGTGATGGGCCTTGATTGCCTTTAAATCCAGACCAATTTGGGCACTTAGGGCCTCTAAAGTCTAGCCTTCCTATTCCTATTTCCTATATTCCTCAATTCATATCAAATCTGGGCTCCTTTCTCCCCTCCGTATATAATAACGATGGATAACATTTCTGACCCTTCACTTATCAGGTACTATTCTAAGTGTTTACCCATCTTAACTCAATCCTCACACCAACCCCAGAAGACAAGTTTTATTGGTGTTCCCATTTTCATAGATGAGGAAACCGACACACCAAGAAATTAGTGGTTTGCTGAAGATCACGTGACTAGGAAGCAGTGGAGCCAGAATTTGAATCCAGGCACTTGTCCACTACTCCCTGCTCAGTCCTGCTGTTGCTTCAAGACCTTCCCACCTTCTCTTTCCTGTCGAATGCCACTCATCCTTAGGGACCCGAGTCACTGCCACCTCCTTTGTGGGAGCATGAGAAATAATGTTTTTGAATACCAGCCACGAGCCAGTCATTTTGTATTTTGTCTCATGTAAGAGCCAATGTTACCATTTTTTGCAAATAAGGAATCCGAGGTCCAGAGTAGTTAAGTCTAAGAACCCCAGGTTGAGGTTTTGTTTTTGTTTTTGTTTTTGAGACAGAGTTTTGCTCTTCTTGCCCAGGCTGGAGTGCAACAGTGCGATCTCAGCTCACTGCAACCTCTGCCTCCTGGATTCAAGCGATTCTCGTGCCTCAGCCTCCCAAGTAGCTGAGATTACAGGAGCCTGCCACCATGCCCAGCTAATTTTTTGTATTTTTAGTAGAGACAGGGTTTCACTATGTTGGCCAGGCTGGTCTTGAACTCCTGACCTCAGGCTATCCACCCTCCTCGGCCTCCCAAAGTGCTAGGATTACAGGTGTGAGCAACCGCACCTGGCCCCAGGTTGAGTTTTTTAGGCCCCACAGCCTGTGTGTTTTGCTCTGTTGCTCTCTCTTCAGGAAAACCTCCTAGTACATTACCCTTTGTCTCACCCTTATACTTTATAATGCCGTTCTTAATTTTTTTTTCTTTCTCTTTCTTTCTTTTTCTTTCTTTCTTTCTTTCTTTCTTTCTTTCTTTCTTTCTTTCTCTTTCTTCTTTTCTTTCTTTTCTTTGTTTCTTTTTTTGAGATGTCATCTCACTCTGTTGCTCAGACTGGAGTGCAGTGGTACAATCATGGCTCATTGCAGCCCGGACTTCCTGGGCTCAAGTGACCCTCCCACCTCAGCCCCCCAAGTAGCTAGGACTACAGGTGCGCACCACCACACCCAGATTAATTTTTAAATTTTTTTGTGGAGACAGGGTCTATATTGCCTAGGTTTGTCTCAAATTCCTGGGGGCTCAAGCGATTCTCCCGCCTTGGCCTCTCAAAGTGTTGGGATTACAGGTGTGAGCCACTGTGCCCAGCCTGCAGTGCTTAATTTTTAAAAACTGCTTTATGACCTTTTTCCTCCCTCTATGTTTCCAGGGGGGTTAAATTCTGCTCCGGTGAAGGGTTTCCGGGCGGGCTATGCTGCTTTTTCTCTCCCTGCTGTGTGTACAGTGGGTGTACAACAAATATTATGATTAGATCTTCACATAGTGGGGCGGGTCTATCAACTTAACCTGGAAGAAATGAACATTCCTCTGTGGATACGGAGACCCAAAATGGAAAGGCACCTAGTGACTTTTAACCCTGAGCAGGAATCGATATTCCATGGTCTTATCCAGGACAAGATAGAAGACCAGGATGACTTTCAATGGGGAAATACAGGTTTCGGCTTCTTCTTCAAGAAAACCCTGACCAAAGCCTGAGCATATGGGCTCCACGCTCCAGTTTGCTGTGGCTGAGTATTCAGTGTTATGGTGGACCGACACTTGTACAGAAATATGTGAATTCATCACAGTTATTTTTGCAGCGTTGGAGTTGGCAAACTTCCAAGTCCAGAACTTTCTGCCTTTGCAGCTCTTGGCTATTTGAGGCTGGATGACTCACTTTGTGTAACATCCTCTTGTTTTCCTGCTTTTCCTCCCCAGGGCCCCCTCCCACCTGAGGAGCTCGGCAGGGGTAGAGAGGGTTATGGAACTCAAGCCACTGTTGGCAGCTTCTTCTCAGTTAACATTTTTTGGGAAAGCCATCTTTTTTCTTTTCTTTTTTTTTTTTTTTTTTTTTTAGACAGATTCTCATTCTGTCGCCAGGTGCCAGGCTGGAGTGCAGTGGCACAATCTTGGCTCACTGCAACTTCCACCTCCCGGGTTCAAGCAATTCTCCTGCCTCAGCCTCTCAAGTAGCTGGGACTACAGGCACACGCCACCATGCCCAGCTAATTTTTGCATTTTTAGTAGAGACGGGGTTTCACCTTGTTGGCCAGGATGCTCTCAATCTCTTGACCTCATGATCTGCCTGCCTCAGCCTCCCAAAGTGCTGGGATTACAGGCTTGAGCCACCGTGCCCGGCTTCGGGAAAGCCATCTTAACCCCCCTCTTGCTCCCACCAAGTAGATCACTTTCCTCTTTGGTATCCTCAAAACCTTTTGTTCCTTGTTTTATTAGAGCATTTATCTTCCGATATTTTATTTGGCTCCTTAAATAATCAATAACAAATACATAATAAAATTTCCCTCCGTGTCTCTTGCTGGAGAGCGTAGGGTATTTAGGGCAGCTCTGGTTTCAGTATCCTCAGTACTTGGGGCAGGTCTGGCTGAGAAAGGGTGATTTGGTAAATGTTGAGTTGGAAGGATGTTTGGATGGATGGACAGGTAAATTATCACAAGAAACTCTTGTGAAGGGATTTTAGACACCAGCTAGCATAATTAGGATGAGAAGTTATAATTTGTTAGCTAGTTTTTATTTGTTGGACAGGAGATCTGCATATCCTGAAAATTAGGCCACAGAAGTAGACAGGTTCTAAGCCTTGTGTTTTTCTTTCAGAAGAGTTTGTGTTTTTCAGACAGAAGCAATGTTGGCTTAACCCAGGACAACCTGGTTACTTTAGGAGGAAATCTTACCACCACTGCCCTATACACTCTGTCAATTCATTCTGAGACACAGCAGCAACACCCACAGGTGCCAGGCTGTGCCTCGGGGCTTCACACGCTTCATCTTCTCTGCAAGCCAGGAATACTCATTTTACTTGAAGGAAACAGATTCGAAGAGGTGAGGTAACACTTCAATGATAATAGTTGGAGACTTCAGTACACTCCTTTCAATAATGGATAGAACAACCAGACAGAAGATCAATAAGAAAACAGAAGATATGACCCACACTGTGGACTGACCAGACCTAACAGACATCTACAGAACACACCCCCCAAGAGCAACAGAATACACATCCTTCCCAAGTGTATGTGGAACATTCCCCAGGGTAGACCGTATGCATAGAAATCAATAACAGAAAGGACTTTGAGAAATTTACAAATATGTGAAAACTAACAGCACACTACTAAACAACCAATGAGTCAAAGAAGAAATCACAAGGGAAATTAGGAAATACTTTGAGATGAATGAAAAAGGAAACACAGCATAGGAAATCTTACAGGATGTAGGTAAAGCAGTGCTTAGAGGGAAATATATAGCTATGAATGACTATATTTGTATACAATACAAAGGGAGAAAGATCCAAAACCAATAACCTAACCTTCCACCTTAAAGCACTGGGGGGAAGAAAAAAGAACAAACTAAACCCAAATCAAATAGAAGGAAGGAAATAATAAAGACGAGAGCAAACATTAATGCAATAGAGAATAGAAAAACAGTTGAGAAAATCAACAGAACCAAAGGTTGGTATGTTGAGAAAGTCAACAAAGCTGACAAACCTTTAGCTAGAAAGAGGTGAGGTAATTTTCCCAAGGTGACTCCAATTGCACATGGCAGAGTCAAGATTCCAAAGTAGGACTGTCTGATGTCAACGCTGGGGTTGTAGCTCTGTCTCCCACCTGGACTGGGAGTGTCTCAAGGATCAGGAGCTTGTCTTACTCATCTGTGCATCCCCAGTGCTTTGCTCTGTGCCTGGCACACGTAGGGGTTCAGGAAATATTTGCTGAAGTGAAATGAAAAGTAAACCTCCTCCCCACCCTTAGCAACCATCTGTGTGAGATGATAAATTATGCTCCCAATGCAGATCGAGCTGAATTGCACTATTTCTGATGAGAAAAGCTGAAAACAGCAAACTGCTTGTCCTTAAAAATAAACCCTTCAGCTTCAGAGATTTGGCCCAGAAATGAACCGTGTTATAGCTCAAGCCCTGAGATTGAGTTTATTACCCTGGAGCCAGGGGTGATGGAGTTTGTGACTGGAGAGAGAAACCCGATCACCTTGACCTGGCCCCTGGCTGCAGAGGGAGGCTGATCTGTCCTTCTTCCCTGTCCTGGGCCCCAGAGGCTGAACACCACTCACGGGAGGGTTGGCTCTGCTCAGAGGGACAGCTGATCCCAGAGAGGTCAAGACACTGAATCTTGTACACAGACCGATTGAACAAGGGTCCAGCAATGGCTCCCCAGCTGAGCCAGACCAAGCTCCACGTGGAGTCTAGCTTTCTGACATTTCATAAGGGGTGAAATGTGAAGAATGTTGACTTTCATTAGCCCAAGTATGTGTCAATAGGTCCTGAAAGACTGAGAGGAGAAGTTGATCCCAGGTAGATTCTAGAGCAGGATGCTCCAACGTGTTCAGGCTGGAGTGACATGGCCAGTGTCCTGAGGGGAGGGGAGGACACAGACCGTTCACCAAATGCCATCTCGTCTCGGCCTCACGATGGCTCCATGAGGAAGGCAGGGTGCAGGCTGCTTGTCCATTTTTCAGAAGGAGAAAATGAGACCCTTAGAAGTTGCCCTACTCACAGCTGGTAGAAAAATGAATCCAGTTTTTTGGACTCCAATGTCTTTCTGCCCCCTGCCCTGCCTCCCACTCTTTGGAGGCTTTCGGGGCTCTGTATAAGTTTCCCACAAAAAGTCCGTGCTGCTGGGTGGGGCGCAGGCGCTGTTCACATTCATGTGTGGTTTTCCCTGGCTTATATGCAACAGCTTCTTTTTCTCTTTTCTTAATTTAAAGGTGACTCTTCTGGAAGCCCCCAAAGTGGAATTGACCCTACATTGAAAAGAAGATCTTTCTAGGGCAAGAGCTTTGTTCCTGTGCATTTTCTGCCTCACCAACCATGGGGAATGTGAGCTGGGGGGAAAGTCTGTTAAAGCTGGTCATTCATTTCAGGGGCCGAGGAGCTATTCTGAAGGAGCAAAGTCTCCTCATGCTCTTGGCCTTTTGATCTACTCAGGCTCTGTGGCAGGAAGACAGGGAGGAATCACTGATCACCCACAGCCCTCCCCGGTGCTGTGGGGGGTGGAGCTGGAATTAAAAGAAATATAAGCTTGAATTCTACTTTAAAATGAACAACCTCTAATTTTCATATCATAAAATGAGTAAAATAATATTTTTTCCCATAGAAAGTGATGAACTGGGTACGTGTATTTTAACCAGTTGTAAAATGTCTCCTTTTCTCTATCTGTGTCTCCTGCTGTATGCCGCCACAGTATCTGGCACACATGCACTGCTCCAAATGTTGGGTTTAAAAATTTCATTTTGCGATTAGAATAGAGAAATATTATCAGTGAATATTAATACAACATTTGGTGACACAGCAGTTAGAATTAGGTTCAATTACAGCAGTGCATTCAAAAGATGGTGCCGCAAACACAAAGGATTTGTTATTTTCTTTTTGATACAAAAAAGTATATTTGGGAGTTTTCAGATAGGGTATAAACAGAAAAAAAAAAGAAAGAAAAAAAAAGGTGCAGAGGCAGGCAGTCTGGAGCTAGGTGCTAGTCACGCCAGTCCTTCATTATCAGAGATCCTGGCTCCTTCTGGCTTTCCGCTTTGCCATGCTTAGCTCATGACGTCCATCCCCAGAGATGCTGCATGATCTTGCTTGCTGCTGGAGCACAAGCCATCATATCTGCATTAAAGACAGCGAAAAAGGAAAAAAAAGGAGAAAGCCAAAAAGGAGCTCCCTTTCTGGTTGTCTTCCTTTTAAAGAGTCTTCCCAGAAGTCTGACGCAACAACTTCTATATACAGCTCATTAGCTAGAACCTGGGACCACAGATTCTCAAGAAAGGCTAGACTATGTAGGGTGGTTTTTTTTTTAAGTCTGGGAAGATTGGGGTTCCATGTCTAAGCCAGAATGGAAAGTTGGATGTTGAGGCAACTAAAAGTCTCTGGAGCATCCATATTACCTGTATGACGATGGGGTCGTATGACTCTCATGTCCAGGAGTGTGCATCTTTCTCACCAAATCTATTCATTCATTAGTCATTTCCTCTTCATGGAATCTGCTTGGCAAAGCACTGGACTGGGTGCCATGCACATATCAATGAATAAAGGAATAGCAGGCCTCTTTCCCCTTAGGGCAGGAAAGAAGATGGGCGAGAGAGTGCAAGTGACGGATCAAGCACAGAGGACCCAGAGCTCCTGGCCCCGCCTGGAGGTTCAGGGAAGGCTTCTAGGTAGAGGTGACAATGGTGAGCCTTGAAGGATGAGCAGGAGTTAGTATCTAGGGATAGGAATGCTGACATAGCTAAGCAGGTGTGTGTCAGCTAGTCCGCTATGCTAACATGTACCATGACAAAAAAAATTCTCAGACCCTCTGAGCAATTCCTGCTTCACTAAGATGGTATGAAGAGAAAATGAGAGACTTTGATTTGCATTAATTTAGGGACCTTCTGATTACAAATGACAGAAAATTCAACGCTGGCTTAGGCCAAAAAAAAAAAAAAGGGCATGTATTTGCTCACATAATGGGGAAGCCCAGACTCAGAGAGGCCTCAGATGGCACTTAATCCAGAGTGCCACATGGTGACAAGGGAGCTTCGTTTCACTGCCTTCTGGATTCCTTAGTCCACTGTACTCTGTGTTGGCTTCGTTCTTGGGCTTCATTCTAAATCTCAGGCTCAGAGCTTTTGAGTCCAGCAAAAACTGAGTGCTGCTCTCCTGCAAGACCCGGGATATACTGTGACAGTTTGAACAGCTGGATTGTATGCCCACGGCTGGTCAGACCCAGATGCTCACTCCATCCATGGAGCTGGGAGCCCTACTGGGAACTAAGAGGATGAGACTGGAAGACGGTCCCTGAAAGGGATTGGAGAACTGTGGTTAGAGGAAAGGGATTGGAGACTGGGCGGCCAAACAACACATATCCACTACTAGTAGGTATTGGTTAGCATGGAAGATATCGGCGTGGACATTTACAGATGAAAATGATAAGGTTCAAAGAGGTTAGATAACCAGCAACCACAGCAGTGAGCGGCAAGTGGTGATTGGATCCCTGGTTTATTTGACGGCAAAGCTTATGCTCTTGCTATCTCTGCTACCTCCCAGCATCCCACTGTTGGATCCCAGGCAGTGCATGACTTGGTGCTAGGGGCTGACCTGCCTGGATTCAACTGAGTTATTTGCCAGGACAGCCATGGTCAGCCAACTCCTGGCATGATATGATATAGACGCTTGAGGGCCATGTGCGCTGGTTCATGCCTATAATTCTAGCACTTCGGGAGGCCAAGGAAGGCAGACAACCAGCCTAGGCACCATGGTGAAAACCCGTCTCTACTAAAAGTACAAAAAAGTAGCTGGGGGTGGGGGTGTGGTTGCCCACGCCTGTCGTCCCAGCAGGGGTGAGGTGGGAGAATCACCTGAACCTGGGACGTCAAGGTGGCAGTGAGCTATGATCATGCCACTGCCCTTCAGCGTGAGTGATGGAGTGAGACCCTGTCTCAAAAAAGGAAAAAAAAGACACTTGATACATCATTTTTGAATGAATAAATGATGACTCTGTCCTCAATCTGTGCTGGAAACTGTAGGGCAGTGTGGGGTTAAAATCACGAGCTTGTCTGAATGCCACAACGTCACAAGAGAAACAGGAAAAGTGAAATTTGCCCTTCTTTTTGAGAATAATGGCCACTGCTTCACACTCTTTGAACTGTCAGCAACATCACTTCACCTCCTTTCTGAGGTTCCTTTTGCATGTGCTGCTCAGCAGGGTCATGGGGGCTGCCAATGTGGAGTTGTCGACAAGGGGACTAGCACAATGGGAAAATCCTTTGCATATTTCCATGTCCTGGGCTCTGGTCTTCACGTGGTTGTCCCTGGACTTTATTTATAAGACAGCATGAGACAAGGGGCCCTCCCATGCTCACACGGCTGCCAAAGTCCCCACTCAAATGTGGCATTCGAGACTCTTTCTGATCTGGCCCCCGCTCACTTGCCATTCACTCATTCAGAATTTTGGGGTTTTTGAGACAGTCTCCCTCAGTCACCCTGGCTGGAGTGCAGTGGTGTCATCTCGGCTCACTACAACCTCTGCCTCCCAGGTACAGGCAATTCTCCTGCCTCAGCCTCCCAAGTAGCTGGGACTACAGGCCTGCGCCACCACGCTAGGCTAATATGTGTGTTTTTAGTAGAGATGGGGTTTCACCATATTGGCTGGGCTGGTCTCGAACTCCTGACCTCAAGTGATCGTCCCGCCTCGGCCTCCCAAAGTGCTGGGAATGCAGGCGTGAGTCACTGCGCCTGGCCAGCAAATATTTTTAAAAACTGTACGGTGTGTTCAGTAATTCCATTTCTGGATCTCTAAACGAATTAAAAGCAGAGACTCAGATACCTGTCCACTGATGTTCGTGACTTTATTCACAACAGCCAAAAGGTGGAAACAGCCCAAATGTGCATTAATGGGTGAATGAATAAACAAAATATGGTGTATTCATACAGTGGAACAATCTTCAGCCTTAAACAGGAAAGAAATTCTGACACAGGCTACAACACAGGCGAAGCTTGAGGACGTTGTGCTAAGTGAAATAGACACAAAAGTACAAACATTGCATGATTCTGGTTACAGGAGGCACTGTGGTCACACTTAGAAAGCAGAATAGAAGTTACGAGGGCTAGGGGAGGGGGAGAAGGGTGTTGATGCTTAATGGGTACAGAGTTTCTGTTTGGGAAGATAAACAGTTCTGGAGATGGACAGCAGTGATGGCTGGATAACACTGTGAAATGTATTTAATGCCACTGAATTGTACTTAAAAATGACTACAATGGTTGTATTTTTATTTATTTTGAGACAAAGTCTCACTCTGTCATACAGGCTGGAGTGCAGCGGTGTCATCTCGACTCACTGCAACCCCTGCCTCCCGGGTTCAGGTGAATCTCCTGCCTCAGCCTCCCTTGCAGCTGGGATTATAGGAGCACACCATCACATCTGGCTAATTTTTGTATCTTTAGTAAACATGGGGTTTCACCATGTTGGCCAGGCTGGCCTTGAACTCCTGATCTCAGGTAATGCACCCACCCCGGCCTCCCAAAGTGCTGGGATTACAGACATGAGCCACTGCCCTGGCCGGCTACAATGGTTTTTAAAAAGAAATTCTCTAGTACAATTAAAAAGAAATGAAATGAATGTTTATAAAGAATGAAATGAAAGTTTAAAATAAACCAAAAACCAAAAAAGAATCATTGTGATGACATGTTTATTATAAAAGGAAAAAAAATGCCCTAAAAGTGGGTGAGAGTGTTCAGATCATTGTGTGATGAAAATGTTCTGGCATTGATGGTGGTGACAGCAGCCCTGGGTCTCCAGGTGTCAAAGTCATTCCTGTCTGATCCTAGACATAGAGTCACCTTCTGCGCAGCAGCATCCAGCTTCCCAGATGGCACACGGCTGGCCTCTCTTCACTTCCCACCTGCACTAGCCCTGGGACGGCTCTCACGCTGAGGGTGCGATCGCTCCTGGCTGTCATATTTGCCACTTAGTGGGCATTTTCAGGTCAGATACAGAATCTGAATTCACTAAAAACTATTGAGTTGTACACTTGAAATGGTGAACTGCATGGATAAAACTGTGGCTGAAAAACCTCTGTGCGCTAGGATCCTTGCCAGGTGGTGGGTAGCTAGACCAGCACCATGGCGTCTTCCGGGATTTGTGATTTTATTTGGAGGTAGGGCAGTCCTTCTGACCTGAAAATGTCTGCTAGGTGGCAAATATAACACCCAGGAGTGATCCCACCCTCAGCGCCTGCAGCCATCCCAGGGGCTAGCGCTGGTGGGGAGTGAAGAAAGATGAGCCCTGCGCCATCTGGGACAAGCTGGAAGCTGCTGCGGGGATGGTGACGGGGAAGGAGACTCCATCTCTGCGAACGGACAGGAATGACTTGGCATCATGGAGACCTCGAGCTATTGAAATGAGCTTTAAGGTCGGTAAGCAGTGGCTCACACTTGTAATCCCAGCACTTCAGGAGGCTGAGACGGAAGGATGTCTTGAGCTCAGGAGTTCAACACCAGCCTGAACAACATGGCAAGACTCCATCTCTACAAAAAATACAAAAATTATCCGGGCATGGTGGTGTGTGCCTGTGGTCCCAGGTACCTGGGAGGCCGAGGCAGGAGGATCACTTGAACCTGGGAGGCAGAGGTTGCAGTGAGCCAAGATCACATTGCTGCACTCCTGCCTGGGCAACAGAGCAAGAGAAAAGAAGGAAGGAAGGAAGGAAGGAAAGAAGGAAGGGAGGGAGGAAGGGAGGGAGGGAGGGAGGGAGGGAGAAAAGAAAAGAAAGAGAAGAAAGAAGAGAGAGAGAATGGGAGAGAGAAAGGGAGGAGAGGGGAGGGGAGGGGAGGGGAGGGGAGGGGAGGGGCTGCAGAGCCTAGAGGATGGAAAAGCTGCCTTGACCAGTGCCTCGTTTTCCTCACTGAACAAAATGATCTGAACACTCTTGCCCACTTTTAGGGCATTTTTTTTGGTCTTTTATAATTTTGGTCTATTCAAGGCCTGTGGCCAATCAAACCACACATCAGGTACTCAGGTGCTAAACTCCCTGAACTCAGAGCTAACAGAGCACCAATTCTTCCTTCAGAAAAGGACTCCAGTGTTGACAAGGCCAACCTGGCGCAGTCCGTTCAGCTTCCTGCTGCTGCGTGCAGACACCTGCCTGTTCTTCCTTGTGGGGAGAGACACCCTTCCGTGGTCCGGGGACCGAGCTGCCTCCACACAGACTCCACAGTGATTCTGAGAGTGCCTGCGTCACCGCCTGCCCTGCAGGGACCTCCTCAGGATTGTGTGGCCTGGCACAGCGAAAGTGCTGGGGGAAGTTTTCAGGGCAGCATTGAACACTCTAGAAAAGGGCTTTTTAGTCGGGCATGGTGGCATGCACCTATAGTCCCAGCTATCCGGGAGGCTGAAACGGGAGGATCGCTTAAACTCTGGTGGCAGAGGTTGCTGTGAGCTGAGATGGCACCACTGCGCTCCAGCCTGGGCAACAGAGTGAGACCCTGTCTCAAAAAAGGGGCTGGGGGGCTTTTAGAAGAGAAGGAGCTGAGGAGGAATGGGGGCAGGGACAAGAGGGCAGGGGGCCTTCTCTGGAATCCCACGCCACCCCTGTGCCCTGCTCATCTTTAGAGTGTGTGCTGCACCCCATGTTGTCCTGGGTGCTGTGTTCCCCCCTCCCTGACTCCCCAGCTGATCCAAGCGCCACCGTTTCTGTGGCCAGCACCAGGGCTCAGACACCAAGCGGCCCCCTGCCAGGCTCCAGCAGCCCCGGGGGAGCACCACAGGATGCCCTGGCAGAGCAGAAACAGGATACCCGGCTGGGGACCCCTGAGAGGAGACCAGAGCCAGGAAATGCTTCTCCCTGCTGCAGGGACAGCTCAGTGACCTGGAAAGGTGTGGGCCGGAATGCTCATGTTTCCACAGTGACATCACCGCTGGTAGAAATCGGAGGATCAGCACTGTGAATGTCACCAATGTGCACGGTCCGTGTTGTCCCCAGGGAGACCCCAGCAGCCAATGTTGTCCAGAGAGGCCCCTCTTGTACTGGTGCGACGTGTGGCTGCGCCAGTGGCCGAGTTCATGAAGCCATGGAATCTCAAAGACCCAGAAGAAAAGCAGAGTGTGAACCCTGGAGCCCAGGCCGCACCCTCTCCAGCCAAGTCATGCAGGCTCCTCTCCAGTGCACACTGCCGGGGACGAGAGGCTCACTTAGCTCGAGGCCATGATTCCACAGCTGGGCTGACTCTAACGCCAGGGACTCCTGTCTTTCTCCACTGCGCCTCATCCCTCACCCCCCAGGTCAGATAAGTCTCTCAGTGGTTCATGAAGTCCTTCAGAAATACATCCATCTGGGCCGGGCACGGTGGCTCATGCCTGTAATCCCAGCACTTTGGGAGGCCAAGGCGGGCAGATCACAAGGTCAAGAGACGGAGACCATCCTGCCTAACACAATGAAAACCCATCTCTACTAAAAATACAAAAAATTAGCTGGGCGTGGTGGCACGCACCTGTAGTCCCAGCTACTCGGGAGGCTGAGGCAGGAGAATTGCTTGATCCCAGGAGGCAGAGGTTGCAGTGAGCTGAGATCGTGCCATTATACTCCAGCCTGAGCAACAGAGCGAGACTCCGTCTTAAAAAAAAAAAAAGAAAGGAAAAAAAAGAAAAAACACACCCATCTGGGCTTTTCCTCTCCAGACCAAAAAGCCAACACCCCTTCAACTCTGTTCCTTTAACATGACTTAAAGGCTCTCAGCCTCCTGGTCTCTATTCTTTGATTATATTCAAATGGGAAAAAGGTGGGAGCCAGGACCAACCCAATGCTTTAAGTAGTAAGTAGGGTCTGGCTGGCGTAGGGTGGAGCAGGGGCCTCACCTCCCCACACCTAAAGATTCTACTTACATTAATGCTGCCTTCAGTGGCTTTAAGTATAGGCAGCTGCCAAGGCTTAAGAGAAGCTCTGCTGCTCCTCATCCAAGTACCCGCCTCTCCAGCCATGAGACTGTCTTGCTCCCAAACAAGAACTGTCTTCTTCAACTGAAATCTGCGGCTTCCCCTGTGAAAGATGACCTTGCTGGTTCCGGCACATCAGGCTCTCTGCGCTCTGATTCCGTCCTTCTTCTCAATGTCTTGTTTTCAACTCATGAAGAACAATGGTGCTCCTCATCCCCACCCAATTTCTGACCACCTGACTTTTGGTGAACACCTCATCTTTCCTGGGAGATGCCGGCACCTGTGGGCCCTGAGCAGTGGCTGCCCAACCATGCCTGGCAGCTTCCTGCAGCTCACCAAAGCCTCTCTCTTTTCATCCTGCCCCTTGGAGCGTGGTGTTACCTTCCTATGCCCGTGTAGGAGGTGAATTCACCTCTCTCATGTTATTCTCTCTCTAGCTCTCTGGGATCGGTTCCACATTCACTTCTGTCCTAACCAAGCACTGTCCTTGTGCAGGCCACTCTGCTAGTCTTTGTTGGCAGGGCTGGGTCTTCTGTTTCACTCTGTCATCTCCAAGGACTCACCTCATGGAGAGGAACATAGAGACATCGGCAACTCCTGGGAAAACACAGAGAGCTGGACCATCCCTCCTGGAAGGGCCACGAGGGATGCTCTAGCCCCATCCCTCGTGAGAGGGAGTTGCGCCCGGCTCTGAACGAGCACACGGGGACTCCACCCAGGGCTGCTGTGCTCTCTTGTGCTGTGTGCTCTGGCCCAGGGTCTGGCCAGTGGGTGCAGGTGGGAGCAGGTTCCTCCTGCAGAGAGGGACATCTTCTAATGTTCGCCAAATGGCTAGAAGGGCCCCATTCTATCTCATACAAGTCAGCGGGCCCTGATTTGATAGTTTGTGGTAGTTTCATGGTACCTACTTTGCTGGAGCTGTTATGCCTTTGCTTTTTTCCGTTTTTTTTTTATTTGAGATGAAGTCTCACTCTATTACCCAAGCTGGAGTACAGTGGCGTGATCTCACTGCAACCTCTGCCTCCCAGGTTCAAGCGATTCTGCTGCCTCAGCCTCCCTTGCAGCTGGGATTACAGGTGCCCACCACCACGCCCTGATATTTTTTTGTACTTTTAGTAGAGTTGGGGTTTCACGATATTGCTTAGGCTAGTCTCAAACTCCTGACCTCAGGTAATCTGCCGGCCTCGACCTCCCAAAATGTTGGGATTACAGGCGTGAGCCACCACTCCCAGCCTTTTTTTCTTTTTTGTTTTTTTAAAGTACTAACTTCTCAGGCAGTTTTCCAGCTTTCCTTGGTGAAGTTCTGCTCCTGTAAATCACTCATATAGGTATTAAATAAATGGCGAGTACTGAATACCTCACGGGTGAGACCAGTGCTTTGGACCAGAAGAGCCTCTCTGCAACCTGAAGTTTGAGGCACTCCATCTGAGTCCTCTTCTGTTTTCCTCATCCACCTTCCTGCCTCCCTGCCTCAGCTCAGGTGGTTGCATTGTGCAGCAGCTGGGAGACAGAGTTGGAACCAGGAATTCTCTAGACCCCAACATGGGCTCTCCCTGCAGCCCCCTCCTCCTAGCCTGGCTGGCTGGTGCAATTCTCAGCCCTGGACTTGCAGGTCACCACCTGGAAGAAAAGCCCCTGAAGCCCCATTTCATTTCAACAGTGCAAACCTGAAGCGCAGGCTGATGTTTAGCAATTGGGCACTGTCACAGGCCGTTTTCCTGACTAAATAACAAAAATTATAGGCACCTTTTATCAAGTGCCGTTTCTACACCAGGGGCTCTGGACTCATTATCTGCTTTTATTTCCCCCAAATCTCTTCGAGGTAGGCTATACCACCTCCACTTTATAAATCAGGAAATGGAGGCCCAGAGACGTTACATAAAATGTCCCAGAGTCTCGCAGCTGGTCCGTATCATGGGACTGGGATTCGCACTTTGACCCCTGTGACTCAGAGCTCATGTTCTTTCTGCTCCACTGCTCTGCCTCCTTGGAAATAATACTGATGATCATCCTTCTTCCTCCCAGCTCGGGCCCTCTGCCTGCCTAGTACAGCCGTAAGTCAGGCCCTGTCCCAAGGTCCAGCCCTGTCAGGCCGCGCTAGCCACAGGCTGGTAATGGGAGCCCTGTGGGTGAGGGAGGGATGGACTCACTAATGCATTCAGCCCTCAGGCCAGAGATCAAACAGCCCAGCAGAGAGAGACGTAAATCACCCCTCAAAGAGAGCAGTTCCAAGTGACCAGTGAACTCAGAGATTCCCACAGACACCCAACACCACCCTCCAAGCCTCCCTGCTGCCCCGAGGGTGGGGGTCTGGCACACCCTGGGAACCCAGGTCCACCGAGGCCTCACAGGCCTCACCTCTACACTGAGGATTCCTCTGGGGCCAACCCCAGGATTGCGGTCCCTGCAGTAATGAACATACGCACCTTCTTTGTGAAATGGTGTAGAGTAAGCCGGTCAGATTCAGAACCTCCAGCCACTTCCTGCCTGGGTGATATGAGGCAAGTCATTTAACCCTGACTGGTTCTTCATTGATATATAGGGATGAGAACAGCAACCTCGTGCTGTTGTTGGAGACAAACAGATCATGTGTGAAACCACTGATGTCTGGTTGACACTAGAAGGTGCTAGCTCCCTTCCCCACTGCAGCCCTCTGCAAAATACTTTACAACTAGTACTTCATTTAAACGTCATAACCTTCAGCAAAATGGGTATTATCTCTGGCCTTTGAGGAATTAGAGAGGTCTCATGTGAAATCAAGAGCACCCGGCCTGTGTCAGTAGATAAACCGGCTTCACCTGACGCCAGTTCCCTCTTTTCTTCCCTAGTTGTTTTGAGACGCTGGAGACTACATCATTTTGTAAAAACGCTCTGGACTGGGCGCAGTGGTTCACGCCTGTAATCCCAGCACTTTGTGGGGCTGAGGCAGGTAGATTATGAAGTCTTGAGTTTGAGACCAGCCTGACCAACATAGTGAAACCCCGTCGCTACTAAAAAAATTAGCCTGGCGTGGTGGCGTGCGCCTGTAATCTCAGCTACTCAGGAGGCTGAGGCAGGAGAATCACTTGAACCTGGGAGACGGAGGTTGCAGTGAGCCGAGATCGCACCATTGCACTCCAGCCTGGGTGACAAAGCGAGACTCCATCTCAAAAAAAATGCTCTGTAGAGGTGAAGCATGTCCTTGAAAGAAGACAGTGCCACTGAAGGCCGACAGCTTCAGTGCCTGTGCTAGGCCCCTCTGACAAGTGTGGGCAGAAGGTGATGTTGGCCCCGCACCTTCTCTGGCCCTTTGGTGAAACGCCTATGGCTGCAGAGTGGGTGGCCAGGAGATGAAGCCTTCTCTGGGCTCCCACATGGAGGCGAGTATACGGAGAAACCTAAACCATGGGGAGCCCTGGCCCCTTCTGTGGCCTTCACACCTCCCAGCACTGACCCAGCAGCCTGAGCCCCTGAGCTTGGTGAGAACTGATGCCCTGGGCCCTGCCCCCAGGGAAGCCCGTGTCTCCTTCAGACCCCTCCTCATCCCAGGGCCTGCTTCTCATCTCCCAGCGCTGTGGGCAGGATCCCGCTATCCTGCGAAAGCCAAGGAGGGAGGAATTTCCCATGAAAGGTGCCCGAGGAGGCCTGGCCAACATCAGGCCACCGAATGGCAGGTGCCAGGTGTTAGCATTAATGGAATTGTCGCAAGGGAAGAGGTTTTATGGCAGGAGCGGTTGCTGACTCTGAACTCCCCCATGGCTGCTGTCACCAGGGAAGGCCCCAAGGGGTTCATCTTCAAACTCCTCTTCCACCCAGGCCCTCCCTCTTGGACACAATGCTGGGATGAGTGACATCACTTCTCTTGTGCACCGTCCTCAAGTGCCCCTGGCTGGTCTCCTCCACTCGCCGCAGAGTGCCCTGCTGCTCACTCCCATGTGAAGTCCTGCAGTGGCTGCCTGTATCCTCAAGTCCCGGGGCGGTCACCGAGGGCTTCAACTCTCAGTGGGCCTGCCTCCCTCCAGTGCATTCGCATTTGGGACTCTGACTCCAGTGAAATGCCCAGATTTTGTGCTCTCTGTGTAACTTTTCTAGAACTTAACACTCTAAATGATCAGGTGGAAGGAACGGGTGCCCATGTGGGGCTTGCCAACCTGGCCAGAAGTCTCCTGTGGAGTCAGGAACCCTACACTAGGGCAAAGCATGTTCCTCCCCTTTTTCCTTGGGCAGCGATTCCTGAACCAAGCAGAATGCCCAGGAAGAAAGTGTGAGCCAGGCGTGGTTAGACCCAAGGGAAGGGTCAGAGCCGCCCGGGCATTGTCAGTGCCAGGATAGACCATTGGGAGCCCCTGTGTCCCCAGGGGTGAACAGAATGTTTCATATCCAGCTAATTCCTCATAAAGCAATATTTGCAAGGTTTCATTATCCTATTTTGTCTACTCTGGCATATTTCCTACATTTTCCAAAATATGAAATCAAGACCAAATAAGCAGACAGTAACACCAAGACGCCTCCCGGGACTGTCTAGTCCTCTCCCTTGAGGTGAAGCTCCTCTTATTCAGATTTCATCCTCATTTCCACAAAACAAAACCCAACCTCCTCACTCTGACTTTCATGCTCTTACGCTTCAGATTTCTTTACTTCCCTGATGATGTCCCACTGTGATCCTCCCCATCCCTGCACTCTGGCCACCTGGGACACTTGCTTGTCTTGCTTCTCGAGTCATACTTCTCCTTCTCTGGGCTTCCGCTCTGGTGTAATCTGGCAGGATTTGGAAGTCTTCATGGAAACAGCATTGGAGGTGAGTCTTGAGGGTGAAGCAGTAAGAGCCGCACCCAAGACGTGAGAAGTGGAGGTGAGTTAGGGAGGAGGGTGGGGGCTGGGTCACCAAAGGATATGGATGCCTCGCTTCTCAGGCAGTGGAAGCTGCAAAGTGGTTTTAAGATGAATGAGACATGTCAACTTTATGGTTTACGAAGTGCCCACTGACAACTTGACAGAGAATGAACTCAGAGAGGGAAGAATAGACCCCGGGGAGAGAAATTCGGGACTGTTGCAATAGTCCAGGTGTAAGGGGATGAGGGAGGAATTCAAGGAATATTTGGGAGATATGATCAGCTGGCTTTAGTGATGCAATTAAGGGGAGACCAGGGCATCTCCTCAGTCTTAGTGGAGTGATTGGGATGAGGAGGAGGAACTGTGGATTGAGAGAGGATACGTTCACTATGTTTGCCTTCTCTAAACTGCCTTTCAGTAAAAATCTTCTAAGGGCACTGTATAAAATTACCTATTCTCAGGGCCTACCACAGTCCTGTGAAATCAGAATATTTTGGCTGGAAGGGCCTGGAAATCGACATTTCAGAGTGCACCTTGGATGATTCTTAGCATCAGCAGGGTTTGAGAAGCAATACCCACTCTGGGATGCCATGCTGCTGATTTACCCTGGGACCTCCCCTGGAGCTGTGAGCCCCCTGAGGCCAGCAGCTGCCTCTTCGTCTTTACTTCCCTAGATCCCAGCTCAGGGCAGCAGAGTCCACAGTCAGTGTTTGTTGAATGAATGAGCTGATCTCCAAACTGTGACGGATCGTTTCCTCTTATAAACTGCGGTGAATATCAGCTATGCCTCTGACTGTGGGGTTGGCTGGTCAGTCCTGTTGTACCATTTGTCCAAAGTGGATTCAAACCCTCTTATTGCCTCCCATCTGCCTATTAGGTTCGAAAGTTTCATCCAGGGTAACAGTCTCATGTGCTCTATAATTTCAAATGCGAACGACTAGAGGTTACTGCTTTTTGGTTTTTAAGTTGAACAATAGAGAAAAATAATTGCACTTTTTTTTTTTAATAAGAGAGGAAATGTTACCAATAGCAAGGTCTTCAAAAGGCCACTTCGCAAACTAAAAATTTACTTGAAGGCACACACTCTTTTGCTGGAAGCCAGGCTAGGTATGTTTCTGATTACGCTGTTGACCCTCACCCTGAAAATCCTTTGTAGAAGGGCCTTTTTTCTAGACAACCTACTGATGAGCAAATGATCTAACAGATTTCACACCACATAAATTTGAGCCTAATAAATGGCTTCAAATTCAGAGCTCCTAATTCTGGTTTCAGAGAGGTAGTTCCCTTTACAAAGGCAATCATGTAGACAATTAATAAATGCACACACGGCCCCGGGAAAGGGTGAATTCTGTCCCAACCCCCAGCCTGAAAGCAAGCACCGAATGATTGTTGTCGCGAAATGTAGATTTACCTCAGGCTTCTTGTTCTGGCAGAAGACACGGCCGTGGTAAGTAAGCCTCACTTGATCACGGATGTCTTCTTCCCTGTCCCATACAGTAGCCACTAGACACGTGTGGCTATTTAAATTAAAAGTATATTGCAAATTAAACTGTGGCACTGGCCTTTCGTGGTACTGGCCACATTTGAAATGCTCAGTCACCTCATGCTGTTAGGAGCTACTAAATTATAGCCCAGGATGGGAGATTTCTATCACCTCAGGGAGCTCTATCTGACAGTGCTCGTCCACTATTTGGGCAAAACGTCTTAGGGTCCAGATTGTTTTATTCCAGTTATCGGTAATGGTCCCTCGCAACTCTGGGACTGTTTTATTGCATTATTCTATAGAAGCAAAATGAAGCGAAGTTTATACTGAAGAAAAATAGGGATTAAAAAGAAATCCCATTGTTCATGCGAAAAAAGGGAACTTTGTTGTAAATCTGCTGAGGAGCTTGTTTTCTTTCAGCTCTTCGCTATTTTGGTAGCATATTTACAGCTCTGGGGGATGAACAATACCAATTATTTGGGGCTGGAAAATAAGATCTGTGTTCTCATCCCAGTGAGATAATTCCCCTGTCTGAATTCACCAGGTAATTGCTCTGGCTGCTAAGGGCTGGCACATATCAGAGACTGTTAGGGGCAGCAAGGGCCCTGAACATCCCAACGTTCACAACTTCATGCAAGGGTGGCAAGGGCAGCCATGGGAGACTGCACCAGGGCCACAAAGCCAGAGGGTAGCAGAACCAGTCCTCCAGCTTCCTCCTCATTGCCTGTTCTTGGCAGGCAACGTGCAGCCTCTTCCAGCTCTTGAGCTTTGGTTGATTTCCTTGTAAGCTGGAGGAACAACTTGCCCCTGAACTATGGACTGAGCTCATTCAATGCCAAGCCAAACCACAGGCTTGTGGGATTGCAGAGATTCGGGAGATGTGGCCCGAGAGCTAACCCTTTGTGGGTCATCCCTAAAGATGGTCTTTTCTGCTTCTCCAGTGGGAGATGGACTTTGCCTCATAAGATGAAGGATTCTCTGAACATGAGGAGAACATTCAAATTCGGGGCAGCCCAAAAGAATGAAAAACGTCCACCAGTCTTTATACACAGATGAGACCCACTTACATAATTTCATCCCAGCCAGCACTTGTACGGACCTCTGTATCTTACTGTCTGTTTAACATCTTTGTTTGTGTGGTGGTGGGGATGCTATCTTAAAGACATCTTAAACCTAACATGTCCCAAAACCGAACTGATGATCACCCTTCTCAAATCTGATGCTCCCCAATATTCTCCATGTTAGTGAATAGCACTTCCATTATCTGAGTTAAATAGGTCAAAAAAGTCCCGGAGTTATCCTTGACAACCCCCCACCTCTGCCTTTCCATAGACAACTCATCACCCAGCTCTCCTAAGTGTGTTCATTTCTCTTCATATCCACCAATACCTTGGTCCAAGCTACCATTATGGCTAACCTAGGCTATTGCTACGGCCCCCTGATTGGTGAACTGGTGCCTACTTTTTCTCCCATCTCATCCCAATGTATTCGCCCCATTGAAACCAAAATCATCCCTGAAATGAAATCTAACCTTGGCATCTCCCTGTTTGCAATTCTTCTATGACTTCCATTGACTTTAGGAGAAAGTCAAAGTTCCTTAATTGACTGCAGAGCTTTACATGGCCTGCTCCTTCAGTCTCACCTCTCAGCACATCTTCCCTCTGCTCTCATTTCAGATATGTCCCACGGCACTGGACAGTCTCTCACAACTTTGAGTTTCTTTCTCCAGTAGAGTCTTTGCTTTTTCTTCTTCCCAAATCACTCCTCTCCACCTTTCAGTTCTTGGCCTGTTAACTCCATTCACCCTCCCCATCTTAACTCAAGCCTTACTTCCTCAAGTAAGTCACAAAAGATATTCCCTGTCAAAATCAAATCCCCAATACAGGTTCTTAGAGCACCAGCGACCTCTACTTTAGAGCCACCGTTAGAGCTGCAATGTCACATGTATTTGTGTGACAACTGGACAAACATCTTTCTTCCCAACTAGGTAGTAAGCTTCATGCTAATAGGAATCATGCCTCTGTCCTCAGCAAAGAACCCCTGGCCTGGTTCATAGCGAGCACACTACAGTATGAAATGATTGAAGGAGTACTCAGTACTGCTGACTGAGTACTCTACCTGGGTTTGAATCTGGGTTCCACTACTTCCTTAGTGGTGTGAATTTGGATAAATCATTTAGTCTCTCCGAAACTCAGTTTCCTAATCTGTACAAGAAGGAGAACCTAGTATCTACTTCCCAGGGACTTGTGAGGATGTATAAAATACTAGGATTGAGTGCCTGGAGCAGTCACAGTGTCTAGTACGCAGTGGGTATTCAGGAAATGGTGATTGCCATCATCCAAATGTCTCTCCTATTTGGGAATCTTTCCCATGGGTAATTTAGATATCCTACTCAATATCTCTATAACGTGTTTGTTTGCGACCAAAAATTCTATATGGGGTGTAGCTCAAGTCCAGACTCACAAAATAAAATCATCAAGATTCAAACTTAAATTACTCCTGCTTCTAACATTTTTTGAGTGCTTACTATGTGTCAAGTGCCACTCTGAAAACTTTACAAACTTTAACTCCTTCAATTCTATGAGCACATCAGCCCTATGAGGTGTGTACTATTATTCTTTTCTTACGCAGAGGAAATTGAGACATCGTAAGGTTGAGTAAGTTGTCCAAGGTCACACAGCTGACAAGTGCCAGAGCCAGGACTCAAACCTGCATGGTCCTAAAAGGTCCTTGCTTTTAATCATTCCATTCTGCTATTTTATTTGGGATTCGTAGCGTTTGCTCCCAAAGCAATGAAAAGGTGAATAAACAAAATACTTGTAACATGTTGTATAAACCATCCCCCAATCATAAGATCCAAATTATATAAAAGAGGAAAATTTACATAAGCTTGTCACTTGCATAGAAGAAAGACATGAAAATAAGCCACAACACAATTATCTCTGAATGATAGAATTTTTTTCTTATTTTGTTTTTCACCTATTTCCTACATTTTCAACACCTTAAAATGTGTTGCCATTACAATTTAAAGAAGCATAAACATTATTTTTCTAAAAAGAAAAGTAAATGAATTTCTAATTAGAAAAAAAGAAAAAGGAGGAAAACAAAAGTACAAAACAGGGAACTAGGAAGAGGGAGCGTGGATGATGCTTATCTACCCGAAGCATTGCTCCAGGAGACCCGTCTTCGGGAACTTGTGCTCCAGGCCCATGAGGCAGCTGGAATTCCCATTCTTTGGCAAAACTCTCTTGGAATTTTCAGTAATAACCTTGGGCCACATTTAGCCCACTCAGTATTGAGCAATAATAGGTAGTAGCTTAGCCTGAGCTCTCTGTCTTTATTACAGTGGAAAAACCCTGGACTGGGATAAAGATGTCTTGGGCTCCAGCCTGAGGTTAGCTGGCCCCTCACGGCATGCCTTGGGGAGACTCTTTAGCCCCTTCATCTGCCAAAAAGCAGCAGCCATATCTGCTTGATCACCCTTTAAATCTGCTGTGAGCTGCAGGCATATCAGCAAATCCTCCTCTTCTAAGTGCTTTACATAGCTTGACTCATTTAAGCCTTAGGACAATGCTGTAGGTTAGATATTATTATCATTCCAACTATACAGATAAAGAAACTGAGGCATAGAGCAGTTAAATAACCTGCCTAGGGCTATAGAACTAAGTGTAGAACTAGGATTCAAATCTAAGGCGTCTGACCATCTGTTGAGTTGTATGTGGCCATAACCACTACCGGGGGATATCTCTCAGCTTTGATGAGGTACGGTATGGAAAAGCATTTGGAACAATTCGAAACACTGGATGAATGTAAGTTGTTAGTTTGGGGCATTTTAAAGGAAGTGACTTCTTGGGCAATGTTTCAGAATGGCTAGTAATTAGAAAACAGGTATAAATCTAGAAAGTGCTGAACATAAATAAACCATTTCCATCTCTCATTGAAAACAAGTTTCCACCAAGGACACAGGAGAGTCCCCAAACAGGAAGAGATACTCCTTATTCAATAACGTGGTGGTTTTGTGTTTATATGTTTGGCTCCAGTAATCTGCCTTTTGGACAGTAGATACATCATGTAATTAGGTTTATGAAAATGGCTTGGGCAAAGCGACCTTGTAGCTCCTTTCCTCCCTCCGTCCATGCATCTCTCTATTCATCCATGCATCGAGCAGAAATTTGGTGCAAGTCCTATACTTGACCCATTCTTCAAAGTTGGGTTAGTTGCTCTGATGTGGTATTGTTTCTAAGCCTCCTGGGTGGAAGAAACCTTAAAAGGTCACCTGGTTCACTCCTTCACCCACTTACCCTCTTCCACCTAAACTCTCCCCAGCAGACAGGATGAGGTTCTGTTTGCAGGAACCTCCAGGCAAGAGGTGTCTCTGGCCTCTCCCTGGGAAGCCCTCATCAGCCCCTAATCAAAATGTTGAGGGCCCGTGGGAGAGCTAGCAGAGTCCCGCTTATCAAGGTGGGATTTATTTACTTACTGTCCAAATCATTTCACATCAGATTGGTTTGTTGCTCCCTCTGCTCACCGGCTGGAGAGCGGAGGTGACAGATCACACCACTGCTTATTTAACCAACCGTAAACAGGACTTGAAAGAAGGGAGTTTGCTGCACATAGCTCATCTTTGGAGAATCTGACCTGCATCAGGTTGGTGGCAAACTTCTGCTCATTATCTGAAGACATTTTTTCCACCTTTTTTCTTTTTCTGTTCCCGAAGGAAGATGTTTACTTCAGAAAACTCACAAGTTTTACCCCACTGAGAAGAGAAGAGGGTGGATCTAAGCCAGAAAGTTGCTTCCGGCCCCAGTGACCTGGGCCGTTGAAGGTTTCTTTCCCACCGACATGGGCCTAAGGATAGGAGGCAGTTTACTAAATTTTATGTCTCCCTCACTCTATCCAATTTGCCGAAACCTCCTAAATTAACTGTTTTAATGGCATCGTTGATTATCTACAACTTGGACCGCAATATGGCTAGGTAATAGTGGAGCTGTAGTATCTTAATAAAGGTTGTGATCGCTATGGCATTCAGGGGAAATATGTCCCACATTTCATGGAATAACTTCAATCTAAAGCATTTTGTTCTTTTTTTGTTCTTTTTCTCATTGTTCCTCCTCCCAACCTCCCATTCCTGTTCCAACACCACCAAATAAGGGATTAAATGGAATGTTGACAGCTTATACGAAGCCAAGAACTGTGATAAGTGTTGGGATTTTAGAAAATATATAATTTAATTAGCCTAACAACCCTACGCAGTTGATATGATCATTACAGGTAAGAAAGCAGAGGATAAGATTGGCTGTATGTTTTGCTTAATCAGACTGACACGGTCAGTCATGCAGTTGGTTTCAAGCCCCAGTCCCACGGTGCCAAAACCTGGGCTCCTGCCTCTGCCTCCGTCACATCTGCCAGACTGTGAGATGACTAGTGGCTGGGGAGGTAACATGTAGGCCCCAGCGGCATACACAGGCAAATGGGAGGAGGGAGCGAAGTGGTAGATGTCCAAGAAGCTAAAGGAATAAATTAAAGAGAAAAAAAATTAGGATAAAACTACAAAAATTAGCCAGGCATGGTGGCAGGCCTGTAATCTCAGCTATTTGGGAGGCTCAGGCAGGAGAATCGCTTGAACCTGGGAGGCGGAGGTTGCAGTGAGCCGAGATCACGCCGCTGCACTCCAGCCTGGCGAACAAGAGCAAGACTTCGTCTCAAAAAAAAAAAAAAAAAAGAAGGTGCTGAGGGAAATTACCTGGATTATGACAATAAAACTAGATGGGAAGGTAAAATAATAGCAGAAGAAAAAATGGATAACCCAATGCTTTGCTTAGTGACCATTCTCAAGAGAAACTCTCTTGAGAGTTTCGTTTCCATTGAAAGAGACTGAAAGTGAGGTCATAGACACACACGCAGCACTGCAGCATGCACACATGCTTGCTTTTACCCTTTTCTAGAACCAGTGAATGTGATTTTAATGTTGTAATCTCCCCTTTTGGAGGAAAAGAAGCCCTTTTGGTTAAGAACAAATGTGACAGCACTGTGTCCGTGCTCACACCAATGTCCCTAGGGGTGCATGTGTGACGCGAGAAGCTGTAGGTTTCCTGAAAGACTGAGGCCGGTGGAGACACCGGGGGTCCCCTTCCCTATGGACCGCCTAGATGCAAAGCTGATCAGGCCCTCGACTCACCTGCTGTGTGGCATTATTTAGGGAAGGTCCTTTAACACTTGCTGAGGCCTTCCTGGGGTCCTGGGAACTCTCACCATTTCTTGTGCATTCTCAAATGATTGGAGTGATGAAAAGAATACAAATGATCCATCCCATGGTCTGAAGGGCCAGGTTGCAAAGGCCTGATGCACATACTCAGTGTGACCATAAATCCCTTGATTTTCTCCTCTGTCCCTAGAATGAGAACAGTAGTCCCTACGCTGGGTGCCTGTGAGAATTAGGCATAGTCCATCCTCAGCAAACGTGAGCTTGCTACTACCGTAAAAGAGAGTGAGTCAGGGTCTTATCAGAATTTGACATTTTGAATGAAAAAATGTTTCTGTGTTTCTCTATTTTCTACCAAATATTAAAAGATATAGCAAACAGTTTGGTGGGTCCTTAATAAGTTAAACATAGAATTACGATATGACCCAGCAATTCCACTCCCTGTATCTACCCAGAAGAATACAAAACAAAAACTTGTCTAGAAATATTCCCAACAGGCCTAGTCACAATAGCTAAAAAGGTGGAATCTACTCTAATGTCCAACTGACAAATAAACAGCCTGTGGTGTATCTGTGCAATGGAGTATTATTCAGCCATAATAAAGAGTGAAGTGAAGGCATGGAGGGGCCTTGAAAACTATGCTGGGTGAGCGTGAAAGACACAAAAGGTCTATTTTGGAACAGCCAAATTCTTAGGGACAGAAAGCAGATTAGTAGCTGCCGAGGGCTGGGCAGAAAGAGAAAGAGAGGGTGACCACCTTGTGGGTACAGGGTTTCCTTTTGAGACGATCATGTTTTGAAACTAGATTGCATGAAGGTTGTACAATGTTATGAACGTACCAAATGCCACTGAATCGGACACTTTAAGGTGGTAAATTGAATGTTGTGAGTATTTGACGATGATATTTTTAGAAGTGATAGCAATGAGGGCTCTATATAATCCTGCAGTGTCTTCGTGAAGAATGCCGTTTGAGAAATCTGCTCGGAGCCTCCTTGGATGACACATGGCTGTGTCAAGATGTATTTTTTCCCCGGCTTCACCTTGTACTAGCTCCTGAGGCCCACCCGTCGGGTCTCCACACTGCTAGACAAAGCCCCTTTCTTGCTCCGTGGTCAGGAGGAGCTGAGGGCACCGTGGATGCGTAAACACGGGCAGGAAGGCAGGCAGCCTGAAAGCTTCCAAAAGCCCCTTTCTGACAAGTGAAAAATGTTGGTGACTTGAAGTCACAGGGCCAGGCTTTTAACAACCCTCCGCGTATTTATTTAACCCAGTAAATACGTTTATTAGCAAGGCCGCCTCCTTTGTAGAGCAGGTAATGGATTCCCCATATGTTTCTGCTTTGCAGGCCAGGCCACGGCGGCTCACACCTCGCTCTCCTCCTGCCTCCGAGGTTAAGACCTTGGTGTGTTGCCACTTTCGGCCTCGGCCCCTCTGGTGTGTAATTACAGCCATTCCCAGAGAGAAGGAAATCCCCGGGCTTCGGCCTTAACTAGCCCCGGCGTTACACTACCAAAGGGCATGTCTCGGAGGGGGAAGAGGGGGTAATAAAGCTTTCACGTTATTAACTTTTTCCTTCTGAAAGAAGCCTGAAAAATACCATCGCACCACATTAAAGGACGCATGTGAGAGCCGCCACCGCCTAATGAGGGGCTCGGACCCCCGGCCACATGCGCGGGCTTTGGGGGCCCCTTTTAACTCAACCTTGATGTCGTGCCAGCCCTGGGGGTGCGGCCATGAGGCAGGGAGGGGGTCGGGCGGTGCCCACCCCTGCTTGGGGCTGAGGTTTGCACCTGACTCAGGGGACGCAGGCCCAGACAAGCAGGATGCCACCCAGGGCCAGCAGAGGTGAGCCAGGGCCTGGGCCTCCGATGAATGAATGAGCAGGGCTCCTCTCCTGGCCTTTAGAGCCCTGTGTGGAGGGGATAAGGAAGCAGCAGGAACAGTCAGAGTGGCCAGGGGGAGGACAGGTATGTCTAGCACTGGGTTGCCCACATGAAGGGGTGAGGAGCTACATCTGGGCCAAGGACCCCCTAGAGCATGACGAGGGAGCTGGGACCACCAGGGTGAACAGCAGTGTCACCAAAGACACAGCTTCCAGATCTTTCCCCAAATCTCAGGCATCCTACCCCACAGGCCAATAGAAAGGTGTTTAACTGTGTTAACGTGTCTCGATGTTTTGAGGCTGGGTAAGAGTTCTTGCCTGGGCATTCCAGGGAAACCCAGCGGTCATGTTTATGCATGGAGAGGTTGTGGGAAGATGTGGGACTGTAGGAGGTGACCTCCAGGCCTGTGCTGAGAGCTCGGTGGGCCCCTCTGCTCTCACTCTCTCGGGGCCACAGTCTGGGCTCCCTCATCCACACTGAGAGGCTGCGTGTGCTGAGAGGGCAGGCAGGAGTCAGGAACCGGGGTGAGGAGCTCTCCTTCCTTCTCAGACCCTCCCGCCCCTCCCCAGCACTGGGCTAGGAGAAAAGTGGGCACAGTCCCATGGAGGGTGGAGAAAACTAGCCTAGCCCCTAGAATTTGCTTCCTGATGCAGGGGATTTTGCCTTCTTCTGTCTGGTCCTCTGGTCTGTTGGACCATTTGCAGGCATCCTGCCTGGTCCAGGGAGACTTCACCAGCCCCACTCTTGGAAATCTGTGTCTCCGTCTGAGAGCTTCTGGGGATAGAGGCCACTTTCTTATTTGCTTGCCCACCATAGTACTGAGTTTATGGCCTCATCAAAAGAGGCCCTGATCAAGAGCCGCTGTGTGTAGTTGTGTAGGTTGGACACGGGCAAGTTCCTGGGATCGTGAGGTGATTGCGTCAACTATGATGTGAATGGAGCCCTCACACACACCTACAGCGTCCCACAGCCACGCAGTATCACCAGCTCAAGCATGCAAGAAAGCCCGGCTGACCTGTCCAAATTCTGGCATGGGAGAGCTGGCAGTGCCCATTGCACAACCAATGCACAGATGTGGAGACCAAGACACAGGGAGAAAGGGTTCAATTGGTATTGAATTTGCCCTTGCAATTAACAGAGCACGTTTGCACACCTAATCTCATTTGCCTCTGTTTGTGGGAGCACACAGGTGTTAAGAATCCTATTTTACATACGGGTAAAGTGAGAACTATCTGGGCAAGGGACTTGCCCAACTGCATGTGGGCAGGCATGGCAGTGCCAGGACCAGGTCCTGGGTCTCCAGCTATCTCCTCTAGTGGTCTTGCCACAAGACAGTGGGCCACCTGCGAGGCTGCTCGACCCATCCCCATCCTTTGTGGGTGAAGAATCTTCAGGCATCTCTGCATCATCTGTATCTGTGTACCCCTTGGAGGTAGCTGCTCTCCTCAACCTCAACAGATAATTCTGGGTTAAAATGTCAACTCCGCTAGCTGAATCCTCATAGGCAAAACACTGATTTCATTGTCCATTTATTCATTCAACAGGTATTTATTGGTGGTTGCTGTGTGCCAGCCATGGCACTGGGGATGTCGTAGGAAACAAAGCACACATAAATCCCTGCTCGTGAGAGCACTTTGTACAGGTGTGAGCACACAACAAGAGCTCAACAGTGGTTGGTTAGAGTCTGCAGCTTTGATCTTCATCTGCCCATTATCCTGGTGCTCTGTAGGGGCAGTCATGCTGTGAGCTCTCCCCAGAGAGCAGAAGAGGCACTTAAAGCCCAGCTCTGGAGAGCCTCAGCCCTTGGAGCTGGCAAGGGAGGCGTGGGAAAACCACTCGTTCGTCCCGTGCTTACATTTCCTGGGCCAGGGTGGCTGAACATTGCATGCTTGAGCTGGTGATAACGTATTCCACCACTAAGTGCTCTGAACATCAGTGCTTGTCTAGGTGAATGATTTTCCCTGTTACAGCAAACCTTTCCTGTACCAGGCACTGTGCGTTGTTTATTTATGGGGTCACCAAAGGAAGAAGGGAGATGCCAGTTTCCTCCTATATGAGATGGGAGTGAGGTGAACTTAGGGACAATCCACAGAGGGGTGGCAATCATTCCATGTGTCTGTGTGAATCACCTCAAACGGTGCTTGGCACATCGTAGGCAATAAGAAAAAAAATGCTACCTGTTTTTATGTTTGTTATGATTGGAGACATCAAATTCCAATCATGGAGGGAACATGTCTTTGCTCGCAACAGACTCAAATGTCTGCCAAACTGCTCCGTTATGTTTTCTGAGAGGGATTTCACAGGTGAGATCTAGGATATAAAGGCTTGGTGGTCTTGGGGTAAGCTTCCCCCCAGCCCCACCCCACTCATACAAGTACTCATGGTAAAACTCTGGTCTTCATTAATCTGGAACAGCCTCTGACTTTTCCCGGAAGCTTTTTTGACATTTCAAAGGAAGAAATCAGAACAGGCACGCTGAGGCTTCTCGGCTAAAATTCTCCAAGGCGGCAGCTGTTTGCATGTTTGTCTATCAAGGGCTGCATGTTGGCACAGTTGAGGTTTGGGAGACGAAAATAATTTGTGGGTAGCAGGGAATAGGTAAATGCACAGAGCATCTTCTTAGAAGTGTGCTCAAGAAGAAAAATACTAAATTCAAGTGAAAAAACTGACTTTCTCCTCCAATGCACCTCTCATGCTTAGGCTGGATCCAAGTTACTTTAGAAGTAAGAGAAGGTGAGGCTGTGATGCTTTTGGAACTATTAAAGGGGCTTTGTTTGAACTCTCAGGTGCATACGGAGAATGACGCAGCTTCACCGCATGGAGGAGAATCAGACATTAACACAAACAATTTCAACCTGCTAAGCGGTGGGTCGGACAGAGGTCTAGGTGTTTGGGAGCAGAAATTCCTGGCTGGGATATGTAAGTTGCTTTGAAAGCAGGTGTGAATTTGTTGTCAGAAAAGTGGAAAAGACACTTTAGGCAAAGGGAGGAACCAGTGCACGCATATTTTGCATAGAGGAGCCTGATGGGACTGGGGGATGTTGGCTAGGAGGATGTGGTTGAGACGGAAATAGCAGGGAAGAGCCAGGTAAGGAAGACCTCAAAGGATTTGATCTAACAACTCCAGTTGCTGGGCAAGTATTGAGGATTTTTTTTTTAGGTACGGTACGTAATAAGATGTGTGTTTTAAAAACGTAAGTGAGAGGCTGCTTCCACTGTTAATCTGGTTTGATAAGTGGGAAAGCCTCTGAGGACAACAAAGATCTAAGTGTTGGCCAGGCGCGGTGGCTCAATCCTGTAATCCCAGCACTTTGGGAGGCCAAGGTGGGCAGCTCATGAGGTCAAGACATTGAGACCATGGTGAAACCCCGTCTCTACCAAAAAAAATACAAAAATTAGCTGGGCTTGGTGGCGCACACCTGTGTTCCCAGCTACTTGGGAGGCTGGGGCAGAAGAATTGCTTGAGCCCAGAAAGTGGAGGTTCCAGTGAGCCGAGATCGCACCACTGCACTCCAGCCTGGTGCCTGGCAACAGAGCAAGACTCTGTCTCAAAAAAAAAAAAAAAAGAAAACAAGATCTAAGTGTTAGCGAGCAGCAAGCTGACAAAATATTCCACACGCCATGACAAAAGCATGTACAAAGGCGGCCGCAACGTGGCTGGGTTTGAAACGCCTCTCTCTGTCCTGTCTGGGAGTGAGGCTGTTGTATCCCTCCCCTCCTCCGGGGAGGCTGTCTGTCCTCATAGGAGCTGCAGGTCCAGTATTTCTGTGCTTGAAAACCCTGCCCTTGTCCACCCCAGGCGGCTCACAGCTTTCAGCAGAGGATTACTTAGAATAACAAGTTAATGACTGTCCTTGGATTAGCTGAGGTTTGCTGCTAGAAGCAGGCGTGCTCAGAGTTCATTTCACTCACATCTGACGGGGGTGAGTTGAGAAAACATGTTGCAAATTCCATCCTAGGAAAACAAGGAAAGAATTTTTCCTTATGTCAAAGCAGCATCACTGGAAGTGTGTGTGAGAAAAAACGGAGCTTCCTTTAAAAATCTAAATGCATTTTTTACCATCTTCTGAGTGTGGCAGAGAGTCTGGGTGGCAGACCTACCTGGGGAAATGATGAGCGGGCCAGGAGCTGTGTTGTTCTTAGGGTCAAATGATCTGGGGCCCCACAGGAAACAGCTGGGGGTTTAAGTGTGAACCTGGAGTGGGGAGACATGGATCAGGGGTGGAGTCGGGGGCAGAGGGAGACAGAGGAGAGGCCCCGCTGACTCTTCTCAGTCAACACCAGAGACCACCAACAGCCCAAGCTTCCAGCAGCTCCCTGCTCCCAGCCTTCCAGCCAAGCCCATCTGATTCTCTTCTAGGTTCTGAAGGTGTCTATGCTCACTCATTCATTCACCCAATAAATATTTGATGTCCTGAACTTACTAGGGGTCTGTTGGGAGAATCAAATGGCACAAAACCTCTTTGCCAAATGCCAAATCTGGAGCCTGAAAAGTCCTTCCAGGGCACTGTTCACTATGGAAAAAAAATATATAGAAATACCATGAGTCAGGGAGCTATGCACAGACGTACAGCCTGTCTTTGTCTTAGAAAAGCTCCAGGGCAGTGAGGAGACTGAGTCAGCTGGTGTTCTAGGAGCTGGGAGCAACTAGACCTCTACCCTGCAGGACAAGGAGAATGTGGAAAGGGGAAAGAAGTAAGGCAGGGAAAATAGCAACACCTCACCTTGCTTACTGGGAGCCAGCCCTGCCACCTGCTGTTTCGAATTTTTGAACCAAGCGAGGCAAGTCCTACTCTAGGAAGGAGGTGGGACAAGAATTCTGGTTCCTTCCTCCTTGTAGGCACCATGATGACAAAGGTTAGGACTTTTTTTACTCTTAAAATATCAGTTTTTAATAAAAGCTTTATTAATTATAATTGCTGTACAAAGAACTACACATATTTAATGTGTACAATTGAATTAGACAACACCACACCCGTGATGCTGTCACCACAACCACCATAATGGAAATATCCGAAATCTGCCAAACTTTCCTTGTGTTCCCCCCACCAAACTGGGGCGGGGGGGGAATAAGAATACAGCATGAGATCTACCCTCTAAAGAAATTTTAAAGTGCACAATACAGTACTGTTAAGTATAGGCACTATGTTGTATAGCAAATCTCTAGAACTTATTCATCTAATAACTGAAAGTTTATGCCCATTAAACAACTCCCCATTTTCCCCACCCATCAGCCCCTGGCAACCACTATCCTATTCTCTGCTTCTGTGAAATTGACTATTTGAGACGCCTCACATAAGTGGAATCCTGAAGCATTTGTCCTTCTGTGAGTGGTTTATTTCACGGAGCACAGTGTCCTCCAGCTTCATTCATATTGTTGCATATGGCAGGTCTTCTTTCTTAAGACTGAATAATATTCCATGGTGTGTCCAGACCACATTTTCTTTATCCATTCATTTGTTAATGGGCATGTAAGTTGTTGCCACATCTCAGGTATTATAAATAATTCTGCAATGACACAAGAGTGCAGAGATCTCGTTGAGTTCTTGATTTTAATTCTTTGGGAGATACACCAAGAAGTGGGATTGCTGGATAATATGGTAATTCTATTTTTAATTTTTTGAGAACCCGTCATCCTGTTTGCTAGAGCCACTGCCCCATTCTATACTCCCACCAAAAATGCCCAAGTGTCTAACTTCTCCACATCTTTGCCAACCTCTATCTTTTGTCTTTTTGATCATAGTCATCTGAATAGGTGTGAGGTGGTATCTGACAGCGGTTTTGATTTGCATTTCCCTGATAATTAATGATGTTGAGCATCTTTTCTTTTATCTGGTGACCATTTGTATGTCTTCGTTGGAGTGGCTCAGAGAGATTAGGTGGCTCGTGGATGTTTTAGCTCAGTGGCCGAGTGGAGACCTGAACCCAGCTGGTGTGATGCTTGTCCGTGATCCTCTTTACTTATCCATGAGGAAGGGGTCTTCTGGATTGAGCCAGGATGTGACCTTAGGGAGGCAGTGGGAGATAAGGCTGGGGGGCCCTTCAGCTACAGCCAGAGGTTTGGCCTGGAAGGCCCCACAGAAGAATCGCCAGGGATGCAGTAGGAAATGGGGATTTCCAGTCCCCGCTAGGAAGGAAGAGCTTAACTAAAGCGTGGGCTCTGGCTGTCCTGAGCCGTGTCCTTCCTCCTTGGCCTTGTTGGAGACTCTGGCTCTGAAACCGGAAGTTCCTGAGGGATGAGAGTCAGGAACAGTCTGCTAAGAGTTGTATACAGGAAGTGAAAAAACGTAGAGCTGGAAACAGTGTAAACAGATGACCCAATGCTTTTCACTGGCCTCCTCGGGGGCAGCTTGGCCTGGCTGCCTGGCAGGAGACCTCAGCCTTCAGGGGCCTCAGCTCTTGAAAAGAGCTTCTGAGATACTCTCTGCTGAAGGCCATCTAGCTCTGAGTCCTCCCAGGCTGGGAGGCTGGGGACACCCGTTTTATAATGAATGGTGTCTATGAAGGTAGCCAAGAGAGGCAGCAAGCACTCCGGTTTTGAAGCCAGAGATAACTCGGGCTTGAATCTCACTTCATTCCCTTACTGGCTGTGTGACCTCAGGCAAGCTGCTAGATAGAGCTGGGCCTCAGTTGTTCACTTATTACTAAGAGGGCTGGAAGGTGGAGGGGCTGTGGTTAGAAGATCTGTATCTCAGGGTTGTTCACTGAGTTTGTATTTTTAAATTGAGCTACTACTCTGCACAGGCACTGTGCTAGATGCTAGAGATTGTGAAGGGTTCATGAGATAGCTTTTAACATAGGTTCTTAACTGATGATGGTCACCCTTCCTAGCACATAGTAGGGCTTTATAAATGCATTTTATAGTAGCTGGCCTCTCAGATGGCCCCCAGTTACGTTACTTCTTAGTATTTACGTTCCTGGGTAGTCTCCTCTCGCACTGAATCAGGACTGGTCCCATATCATCCAAAGCAGAAGCAGAGTGATGGTATGTGACCTCTAAGCCAAGGTCATGAAAGTATTGTAGGTTCTGCCTTGGTATCTTGGACCACTCGGTCTAGGGAAGGACAGCCACCATGCTGTGGGGATACTCAAGCCACCCCATGAAGAGAGTCATGTGGAAACTCACTGAGGCCTCTTGCCAACTTGCCAGCTATGTGAGTGGCCACCGTGGAAGGGGGTCCTCCAGGCTCAAGCCTTCGGATGACTGCAGTTCCGCCATCTTCTGACCACAACCTCAGGAGACAGCTACCACACCGCTCCCAAATTCCTTACCTCCAGAAACTGCAAAAGGTGATACACATGGCTCTGGCTGCTCTCAACCAGAGAGTTTTGAGATGACTTGCAATGCAGGAGTAGATGCTTACATTCGGTACCTAGAAATGACGTCCCAATCCTGAGGCACTCCCAGGCCCCTCTGCCCATTTGACTTGCCAACCCCAGTTCCAGGGTTCACACTTCCCTATCCCTTTTTCCTTCTGTTGGTTCCCTGGGCTGTTGAAAGCTACACTCAAGGCAAGTCCCACAGCTCACCCCACCACTCCCTGCCCTCCAGTATTTTGGCTCCCTGGAATTTGAGCATGCCCTCTATGGCTGCCTGTCTTCCCCATGTCTGCATTCTCTGCTGGTTTCATACCCTCCATCCCTCTCGTAGCCCTCTCACCTGCTGCTTCATAGGTAAAGCGGAGGCTCGCCAGCCTCCATGGCACCTTTCCTCTTAGTTCCGTACAAATCTGTGCTTTCAGATCTGACAAGTGGATCTGACCGCCACAGTGACCCGCCTGGAGTCCCTCCAGGGCCCTCCAATGCACTGGGATACAACCATAGCTCCTTTGGGCGGTGGTTACGGAGCCACAACCCCCTCCCCCCACCCTATACTCTAGTGATTCCAGTGTGCAACCTCGGTTGATAATTATTTTTACTTGATCTTAACGTTTTGAAAGATTTCAAGAAGTGGAAAATGAAGATTGGGGAGGCATAGCAGGGACCCTATGTCAGAGAAGATGGATCCCCTAATCATGAAGGGCCTTTGGTGCCAAGTGGAGGAAGCTTGGACGTGCTTCTGCGGGTAATGGGGAGCCATCAAAGGCTTTAGAGCCAGGTGAGAGTGTGGAGAAGAGATAAATGATGAACACACCAATGGTTTACTTTGTTAATGATGATTAGCAAAGTGCTAGGAAGCAGGTCTTTGGCACCGTCCTCTGATCTGATTTCTACCAGCACATCTACCCCTGTGCTTTCTTTTTTGCAGAGGTCAGGAAGAACTTCAGGAGGCCCTTTCCTAAAAAAACATGAATGTGCACAGGTGTCTGCAGTGGGCTCGGTTATGACCAAGGCATTGGAGGAAATTGTCATGGATTTGACTCTCCCTGGTTGGGAAGAAGAAGGCAAAAAGACTGGGTCTAACCCTAACTCTGCTGATGATGGAGGAGGGACCCTCAGTAAATTCAAGCCTCTTCCTGAGTCTCCATGTCCTCGTTTGCAAGATGGGTAACACTGCCTACCCCACAGAGAGGAGAGACTGCACACCCAGCAACTGGAACATAGCAGGAGTCGGTAAGTGCTACTTCACACCAATCCCCCTACCCTGGTGACAGCTGGAGGCAGGGAAAAATCCCATACACACAACAGCTAAAAAACATCCTTTTAGAAAAAAAAAAAGAGAGAGAAGAGACAGGAGCAGGAAGAGGGAAGAGAGGAGGAAAGGAATTAGTGCTGTCAACAGCAGGTCGGTTTGTCTTAAAATCTTTCAAATTGTGGAAAGGACTAGGAAATGTATCTCCTGCGGGGGGCAGGGGGCAGTGGTTGAGGGGGCGGTGCACCCTCGCAACTGCCAGTACAGGGCAGCTGAGTGTGCAACTGCTTAACTGAGTGGAGTATTCCAGAGGAGGGTGCCCCTGGGGCTTGGGAAGCCCCTACAAAGAGATGAGCCCGTGGCCACAGGCTGCAGTCCTGCTGGGAGCAGGCAGGGTGAGGATGAGAAAGAGGGGATGCGGAAAGAGCTGGGAGAGCACAGTGAACCCTGGACACATGTGCTAAATGAAAGAAGCCAGGCAGGAAGACCACATAGAGAATGATTCCATTGATAGGAAATCTTCAGAACAGACCAAACCAGAGAGACAGAAAGTAGATGAGTGTTTGCCTAGGGGTTCGGGAGAGTGAGAAATGACAGCAAATGGGGCCAGGGTTTCTTTCCAGGATGGTGAAAATGGTTTAAAACTGATTGCAGCAATGGTTGTGCAACTCCGTGACTATGGTAAAAACCACAGAATTGTATATTCTAAGTGGGTGAATAGCATGGTAGGTGAATAATATCTCAATAAAGCTATTATTAAAAAAAAGAGAACCAAGATCCAAGGGGAAGGATATATACCTTGATATATTTGCCACAGAAACACAGCACGTTCAAAAAAAAGAAAAAGAAAAAACACCTCCAGGAAATTCTCCAGTGCAACCTGCTCATGGTCCCAAGGGGATGACTGAGAGCCAGAGAGGCAGAGCAACTCATTCCTAGTCTGGCTGCTGCTTACAACCGTGGGAAAAGCAGCACCATGCCTTGAGCCCTCTGGGATGCCAGGCACTTCATGTGAGTCACCTGAGTTGCCTAAGCATTCCAGCCACACCACCCCGTGTGGTACAAGCCACACTTTCTAAGTGAGTAACGCACATGGGGTCACAGGACTGTTAACTGGGAGAAATGAATGTCAAATTCCTGTTTGAGTCCATTGTTTTCAATCACTGAATTGCTGAAGAGTCAGGATTTTTACCATACTGCAGTAGCAAATCCTAAAATCCAGATGGAAGCTTTTTCCTTCTAAACTGTCTTGTGTGGCTAGTCCCTAGGGCTGAGGTCAGATGGCAATGGCGGGAGAATGACAGGCCCCGGATAGGGTATTTTGAGCACAACAGCTAGGAAGCCTTTTGGAGATCTGCAGGCGGAATGCGCTTTTATGTATGTAGTGTGTGAAGCCCAGAGAGGGCAGGAGGTTTCCCCAGGGTCGCACAGTAAGGGAGCAGTGGTGGAGCTGAGATATGAACTGGGTCTTTGGACTCTCTGTCGAGTGCTCCTTCCATGGCACCTTGCGGCCCCCTTCAGGGAGGATGGATGTAGGGAAGAAAAAGGCAGGGGCTGCTGAATATGCTGGGAAAGTGGACAACTGCACGGGAAAATGGAGAGGCAGGTGGCCATGTTTGTGGGAAGTACAGACCACGTGAGGTCAGAGGGACAGTGCTGGTAGAAAACAGGTGGAGGGAGGGGAGATGAAGAGGGGCCTAAGAGTGCTGTGGTTCCTCTGAGCTCCCTGGATCCTAACAATGGTCCACTCTGTGGGACCAGGAGAGGGAGGTTGCTGATAAAATCCCCAGTGGCATATGGTTTTCTACCAGCCAGTGCCAATGAGGGCTCTGCTCAGCTTTCCCAAAACCTCAGGGAAGAAAGAGGAGGTGTGTCTCCCCACAGCACATGGTCGTGGGGTTTGGTGGTCTCTGACCTAGGTTCTAGCCTTCATTCTGTCTCTGACTCACTGTGAAGTCTCAGGCAAGTTCTTTCTGTTTCATCGTGTGTGAGATGGGAATGATGATCACACCCATCTTGGTGAGCGGTGAGGATTTGAGGAGCCTGTCTGTGAAATCTGGGCACTGCTATTCTGTGACTGTGACATGGGTTTTGCTGCGCGTGGGCTGCTCCCAGCTGCAGAAACACATTTCCTACCACAGTTTTAACGCCTTCTGGAGCCTACACCCCTGTGATTGAAACCAAGGCCCCCATAGGGAGGGGATGCCATCTCCCAGGATAGAGAATGAAACTGCAGCCTCCCGGGAGAAGGGCCTGGCTTCCACTCACCTTGTGGCCTGCCTCTTCAGAGTGGGCGGCCCCATCAGGCCCCAGGAGGGAAAAGGAAAGGTAAATAACATGGGTGGCATTTTTTTTTTTTTCTGAGACAGAGACTCACTTTGTTGTCCAGTGTGGAGTGCAGCAGCCTGATCTCGGCTCACCACAACCTCTGCCTCCCAGGTTCAAGTGATTTTGGTGCCTCAGCCTTCCAAGTAGCTGGAAGTATAGGTGCCCACCATCACACTCAGCTAATTTTTGTATTTTTTTTTTTCTTTTTTGAGACAGAGTCTCACTCCGTCACCAGGCACCAGGCTGGAGTGCAGTGGCGTGACCTTGGCTCACTGCAACCTCCGCCTCCCGAATTCAAGCAATTCTCCTGCCTCAACCTCCCAAGTAGCTGGGACTACAGGCATGCGCCACCATGCCTAGCTAATTTTTTTTGTATTTTTAGTAGAGACGGGGTTTCACCATGTTGGCCAGGATGGTCTCGATCTCTTGACCTCGTGATCCACCCGCCTCGGCCTCCCAAAGTGCTGGGATTACAGGCGTGAGGCACCGTGCCCGGCCAATTTTTGTATTTTTCATAAGGACAGGGTTTCATCATGTTGGCCAGG
>CAUYLG010001834.1:0-19692 GCA_963573385.1 Cacajao melanocephalus | reverse complement strand
TCTAGAGTGTTTGAAATTAAAAATACAATATCCCAAACGAACTCTAGAAAATGCACTATTAGGGGCCGGGCACGGTGGCTCATGCCTATAATCTCAGCACTTTGGGAGGCCGAGGCGGGTGGATCACGAGGTCAAGAAATCGAGACCATCCTGGTCAACATGGTGAAACCCAGTCCCTACTAAAAATACAAAAAATTAGCTGGGTGTGGTGGCACATGCCTGTAGTCCCAGCTGCTTGGGAGGCTGAGGCAGGAGAATTGCTTGAACCCAGGAGGCGGAGGTTGTGGTGAGCCGAGATCGCGCCATTGCACTCCAGCCTGGGTAACAAGAGCAAAACTCCGTCTCCAAAAAACAAACAAAAAAAATGCACTATTGAAAAATAAATTCATGAATTTGAAAACAATAAAATATAAGGCATTAAAAATGAATCACAAAGAGACAAAAATCAGTAACAACCCAAACCCAAAATTGGTATAAAAGACACAGTAAAGATTAGAATAGAAATAACTGGGTGCAATAGCTCATGCCTGTGATCCCAGTGCACACACACACACACACACACAAACACACACACATGCAGCCGGGCATAGTGGCATGCACTTGTAATCCTAGCTACTTGGGAGGCTGAGGCAAAAGAATCACTTGAACCCAGGAGGCACAGGGTATTGAGCCAAGATCATGCAACGGCACTCCAGCCTGGGTGACAGAGCAAGACTCTGTCTCAAAAAACATATAAAAAGATTAGAACAAAAATAAATCAAGTTACAATGAAAAAAATACTGAAGATCGATGAAATGAAAAGTTGTTTTTCAAAAAATAAACAAAATTGACAAATCTTTAATGAAACTACAAAAAAATCAGAGAGGGAAAGGAAACATTACAACTGATACTACAGAAATTCAGAAATAATTAGAGACTGCTATGAGCAGCTATATGCCAAAAATTGGAAATTCAACAAGAACCAGACAAACACACATCAAAAGAAGAAAACTACAGGCCAATATCCCTGATGAATATTGATACAAAAATACTAAACCAAATAGAAAACCAAATTCAACAACACATTAAAAAGTTAATTGTGTATGACCAAGTAGAATTTATCCCTGGGATGCAGGGATAGTTCAGCATATACAAATCAATCAATGTAATGCAACATACCAACAGAATTAAGGACAAAACTATATAATCATTATAATTGATGCTGAAACAAAACATTTGATAAAATTTAACATCCCTACAAGATAAAAATCCTCAAAAAACTGGGTTTAGAGGGAATATATTTCAACACACAAAAAAATCCACACATGACATTTTCACAGTTATTAACATACCAAACAGAGAAAAACTGAAAGTCTTTTCTCTAAGATCGGAAACATGACAAGTATGCCCACTTTCACGACTGCTATTCAACATACTACCAGAGCAATCATACAGGACAAAAAAAAAAATAAAGGGAATCAAAGCTTGAAAGGAAAAAGTCAAATTATCCTTGTTTGCAGATGATTTCATCTTATATTTGGAAAAGCCTAAAGACTGCATCAAAAAACTACTTGAACTAATAAACAAATTCAGTAAAGTTACAGGCTATGAAATTTACATACAAGAATCAGTAGCACTTTTATCTGCCAACAATGAACGATCTGAAAAACAAATAATGTAATACCATTTACAAGAGTTATAATAAAACTAAATATCCAGGAATAAACTTAACTAAAGAAGCAAAAGATCTCTACAATGAAAACTATAAAACATTAATGCAAGAAAATGAAAGAGACACAAAAAAATGTAAAGTTACTTCATGTCAATGGATAGGAAGACTCTTGTTAAAATATCCATATTACTAAAAGCAATTTACAGAGTCAGTGTAATCCCTATCAAAATACCAGTGATATTCTTCACAAAAAATAATAATTCTAAAATTTATATGGAACCAGAGAAGGCCCAGAATAGCCAAAGTCATCCTTAGCAAAAAGAACAAAGCTGGAAGAATTACATTACATGACTTCAAATCATACTACGGAGCCACAGTACCCAAAACAGCATGGTACTAGAATAAAAACAGACCCATAGGCCAATGAAACAGAGTAGAGAACATAGATGTAAATCCATATATCTGCAGTGAACTCATTTTTGACAAAGATACTAAGAACATAAACGGGGGAAAGAACAGTTTCTTCAATAAATGGTGCTGAGAAAACTAGATATCTATACACAGAAGAATTAAACTCTCTCTCATCACATACAAAAATCAAATCAAAATTGATTAAAGGCTTAAATCTAAGACCTCAAACTATAAAATTACTAAAAGAAAACATTAGGGAAAACTCTTCAGGACACTGGTTGGGCAAAGATTTCTTGAACAGTATACCACAAGCACAGGCAACCAAAGCAAAAATGGACATATCAGATCACATCAAGTTAAGAAGCTTCTACACAGCAAAGGAAATGGTCAACAAAATGAAGAGACAACCTCCAGAATATGAGAAAGCATTTGCAAACTATTCATCTGACAAGGAATTAATAGCTGGAATATATAAGGAGCTCAGACTATTCTACAGGAACAAGAAATCTAATAATCTAATTAAAAATAATCAAAAGATCTGAATAAACATTTCTCAAAAAAAAACATACAAACAGCAAGCAGGTATATGAAAATTTTCTCAAGATCACTGATCATCACAGAAACACAAATAAGTACTACAACAAGCAACAACAAATGCTAGAGAGGATGTGGAGGAAAGAGAACATTCACACAGTGTTGGTGGGAATGAAAATGCATGTAACCTCTATGGAGTACAGTTTGGAGCTTCCTCAAAAAAACTAAAAATTGAGGTACCATATGTTCTAACAATTCCCCTGCTAAGTACATACTCAAGAAAAAGGAAATCAGTATATCAAAGAGATATCTGCACTCCCATGTTTATTGCTGCACTATTCACAATAGCCACGATTTGGAAGCAACCTAAGTGTCCATCAGCAGATGAATGGATGAAGAAAATGTAGTACATACACACAATGGAGTACTACTTGCCTAGCAAACAGTAAGATCTTGTCATTTGCAACAACATGGATAGAACAGTAGGTCATTATGTTAAGTGAAATAAGCCAGGCACAGAAAGACAAACTTTGCAGGTTCTCACTCAGTTGTGGGAGCTACATATTAAAACAATTGAACTCATGAACGTAGAGAGTAGAAATATGATTGCCAGAGACTGGAAAGGGTAGTGCGTAGCGGGAAGTAAGAATGGTTACTGAGTACAAAAATATAGTTACATAGAATGAGTAAGATCTAGTGTTTGACAGCACAACAAGGTGACTAGAGCCAACAATGATTTACTGTACATTTTTAATATAAACTGAAAAAGTATGATTGGAATGTTTGTAACAGAAAGAAATAAATTCTTGAGGAGATGGATATCCCATTGACCCTGATGTGATTATTATACATTGTATACATGTATCAAAACATCCCATGTACCCTGTAAATATATACAACTACTAGATACTCATAAAAATTAAAAAGAGGCCAGGCGTGGTGGTTCACGTCTGTAATCCCAGCACTTTGAGATGCCGAGACAGGCAGATCATGAGGTCAGGAGTTCCAGACCAGCTTGACCGACATGATGAAACCCCCATTTCTACTAAAACAATACAAAAATTAGCCAGGCGTGGTGGTGCACATCTGTAATTCCAGCTATTCAGGAGGCCGAGGCAGGAGAATCACTTGAACCTGGGATGCAGAGGTTGCAGTGAGCTGAGATCTCACCACTGCACTCCAGCCTGGGCAACAAAGTGAGACTTCATCCTCAAAAAAAAAAAAAGATCGAAAGGATATTTGTCAACAGTAAGAAAAGTCAACTTTGAGGGAAGGCAATAAACAAAAGATGATCAAGCTTTCTTTGTTTAAATGTTTCTGTCCTTCATATTCTTGTGCTGATAAAAATCTCAGTAGCTGAATGTTACATCTTATGTGTCATTACAGTGGAAATTACTACACACTTCCTACTGCACATTCCCACTAAGCATTTCAGCTTTTGGCTTACATCATATGCTACACAAAAGTCTTTGAAAGGAAAGTTCTGGAAAACAGTAAGTAAAATCTAGCCTTTTGAAGACATAAATAACTTCAGTAAAACCTGAGTCTCCAGTGGCCAGTCCTTGCCTAGAGACTCATTCAAAGGAAACATCTTTATCCAGAAAACATAACTTTGACTCCCCAGATGTGTAATTACTAATATTCTACTATTCACCAGAACCCTTACCAATAATATAAACAGTCAATTAACACATGTTTGTTTGTTATATATATTATATACTGTATTCTCACAATAAGGTAAACTAGAGAAAAGAAAATTTTATTAGAGAAACCATAAAAAAGAGAAAATATATCTCCTATTTATTAAGTGGAAGTGAATTATCTAAAAGTTTTCTTCCTTGTCATCTTTGCATTGAGTAGGCTGAGGAAGAGGAGGAAGTGGCAGAGCTGGTCTTGATATCTCAGGGGTGGCAGAATCCAAAGAAGTGAAGAAGTTGGAAAGAAAGGTAGGAGAGGCAGGTACACTCTGGGTAACTTTTACTGAAAAAATCTTCCTATAAGTAAATTTGTGCAGTTCAAACCTGTGTCATTCAAGGATTAACTGTGCTAAATGTACTATAAAAACATAAGTGGTTTCTGTTTCATTTTAGGTTAGAGATTATAAATATATATTAGTAAATATCAGGAAGCTTACTATAATTTTCTCTTCAAATGTTTGCTGCAAGTGTAGGCATGAGACAGATAAACAACCAATCAAGTTTATCCAGTTTTTTTATACTGGTGAGAAAAAAGGGGGTGGGAAATTTAATGATGCTTACAAAAGCATGACTCTAAGGAGGGATTATGGAATCTAAGCTGAGTAAGGAGAGAAATGAAGGTGGAAAGCCAGTCATAATGAGTTGAATAGGTGGCAATTCTCATAGGTTGAAGGTCTCAATGAGATAGACATGTTTCCGTGGGGACACTTGTTAGACAAAGTGAGGAGGAATTATCATGTTATGGGGTCAGAAAGTAGAACTTCAAGTGCAAATCCTGGGCTTCATCTCAATTCTCCTATGAACTGACTTCAAATTTGCTCTTAACACTTTGGACTCTGACCTAAGACTTTGGTGCCCAATTTTTAATTAGGTTTCATTGTTATTATTGTTTTAGAGTGTTTAGCTGTGCATATACACATGCACAGAATTCGGTCTAATTCATTTTGAAAGGCACAGACTTATTTGTAAGAGATATTCAGGACTCACAGAATTGCTGCACAGCTAGAAATCTTGTAGGCTAATTTTTTTTTTTTAAGATGGAGTTTTGCTCTTGTTACCCAGGCTGGAGTGCAATGGCGCGATCTCAGCTCACCGCAACCTCTGCCTCCTGGGTTCAAACAATTCTTCTGCCTCAGCCTCCCGACTAGCTGGGACTACAGGTGTGCCACCATGTCCAGCTAATTTTTGTGTTTTTAGTAGAGACGGGGTTTCACCATGTTGACCAGGATGGTCTTGATCTCTTGACCCCGTGATCCACCCGCCTCGGCCTCCCAAAGTGCTGGGATTATAGGCGTGAGCCACCGCGCCCAGCCAAGCTAAATTTTTAAGATCAAGAATTACATCAAAATATCCTGGCAAAGACACAGACACTGTCAAGCTGCAAGCCTCATATAATGCCACTGTCAGGGAGCTGCCACCACCACCCCCAGTACCTGGATCAGCAAATGGCATGTGCCTGTTTCCTCAGCTTGTTTTTTACCCACAGCCTACTATGTGTGCACTGATTGTTGGAAATTAAATGACATGTTTTCTCTCCACAGCCATGGGAAGCTGGGATGTGTGGTGCCTTGTGATTCTGTAACAGACTTGACAACATGGAAAAACCAACGTGTGAGGAAGGTGTGCAGAGGGCTTCCGGAAGACTTTAAAAAGGCCCAACAGGAAGAGATTAAGTTATTTATTCCAATAACAAAATGTCCTGTTTTCCATGTTGTTTAAAGACCTTTCTCTCTAAGTTTGTCTTTATCATATTGTACAATTATCTATGCAGTACTAAGTACAAAAGAGCGTTCAGTAATGGTAAGTGTGTGACAATGAGCTTACAAAAAGGACAGGAGAGACAGGAAAGACCCAGTCGTTCTGCCTGCACAGACTATGTATGTATATTTTTTTAGAAAAGTGATTACTTTGCCAGAACACTTTCCAAACTGTATTCTAAATGACAAATGCCCAGTTGGTTCATAATTTCAGTAGTTGAAAATATTTCAGATTGAAACACATGGAAGTGTCCTGGCATGCTTGCTGTGAGAGAATCATTAGAATCCAGAAAGCATGAGAGTAATTCATGACACTAATCTAGAAAAAAATACGAGTTTCAAATTAGAAAGCCAAGCCACCATGTGGAAAGAGGTTTGAAGCCTTTAAATTTTATAATTATTTATTTTTGCCTCACTTAGCAAATGCCTCAGGTGAGTACAAATTTTTAGCCTAAACTTACACCATAATTTACCTCAATTCTGGATCACATTGCTGCTGTACAACTTTTAATATATTACCAAAGGAAAGTGGGAGAAACACTTCTGGTAAAACATTTCTTTATGTGAGAGAGAGAAACCCTGTAATTTTCAGCAAAATGATTACATAAAGACCTACCTATAATTTTATTTAATTGTACCTTTTTATTTCATTTTGTCAACTTAGCTTTTTTTCACCCTTGTCTCAAAAGAAAGACATTAAGACTATATTCAAAGCAAAGTTTTCAAGGATACTTACATACTTAACTGTTCTCAATTTGTGTCTAAGATTATAGCATTTTAAACAAGTAGCAGAGAATTTAAATCTCTTTACAGCAATATTTTCCATAGGTACGGATACAGAGAGATCTCATTTCAAATATTGTGAACATAAAAGTGTTAACCATGAGTTACATATAAGTAAAATTAACAAGAAGACTGTACATTAATTGTGAATAATAGGCTATATGGCAACAAATCCAAATATAACCTTATAAATTACCATTAACATATAACCCACAATATGTTAAAAGTCCATGTTGCTGCAAATGGGAAGATTTTCTTTCTAAGGCTGCATAATATTTCATTGTACATATATGTCACATTTTCTTTATCCATTATAATCACCTGCTAATGGATATTTAGGTTATTCCCATATGTTAACTCTTGTGGATAATGCTGCAGTGTAAACGAGGGTGCAGATATCTCTCAGGATCCTTGTTTCAGTTCATTTGGATCTACACCCAGAAGCGGAATTGCTGAAGCATATGGTAGTTCTATTTTTATTTTTTGAGGACCTCCACATTGTTTCCCAAAGCAACTGTACCATTTTACATTGTCACTAATAGTGTATAAGGGTTCCAGTTTTTCTACATCCTCACCAATATGTGTTATCTTTTGTTTTTTGATAATAAATGAAATTAGCCAGTCTCACAAAGACAAATCCTGTATGATTTCACTTACAGGAGGTTATCTAGTGAAATATGGAGGTAGAGAATAGAATGGTGGTTGTCTGGGGATGGGAGAGTGCAATGGAGGGTTCTTCATCAGATGTAAAGTGTTACTTTTGCAAGATAAATAAGTACAGAAATCTGTACAGCATAGTACCTAACACTAACACCATGGTATTGTGCACTTACATAGTATGTATAGAGTATAGATCTCAAGTAAAGCATTCTTACCACAAAAAAAAGGACACAAGGAAACTGTTGGATGTGATGCATTTACATTTATTACCTTGGTTGTGCTGAAAGTATCACAGGTGTATTCATATGTCCAAACTCACCTGTTTGTGTACATTAAATGTGCGTATCAATTATACCTCCATAAGCTGTTAAAAAATCCATTATGAAACTTTTATTCATTGTTACTACATAAAGGAAATGTAATGGTAAAGAATGCTGATTATCAAATCAGTTTTCCTGAGTTTTTAAGTCCAGCTTTACTGATGCTACCCTCACAAGCAACACTAAATTCTTTAATATCTCTGTTTTCTCATCTGTAAAGCAAGGATTGTATTTGTACCTACTTCATAGGATTGTTGCGATGCTTAAATAAGAAAATATGTGTAAAGGACAGAGACCAGTGGCTGGCACATTTTGGACTCCCTGTACAGGTTAGATCTTTAAATTAACGGTCCACCCTTTCGAAATATTTTTAATGACTTACTGACAAATTATTTCATGTATATATTTTGTTCCTGGTAGACATAAAACTGTATCTTCAGTGCATATTCAGTTAACACATCAACGTTCTATTCATATTACTCAAAAATTCTAGAGCTTCACCTGAAGTTTATTTATCACCTAGATGATTGGCTGGCACCCTTTTTCCGCATAGGGCTAATGAGTTAAGATTTTAGTATTTGCAGGTCATACAGTTTCTGTCACAATGACTCAACTCTGTCATTACAGTGCAAATGCAGCCCTAGAAAATACGGAAACAAACAGGTGTAGCTGCAATCTCATGACATTTTATGAACAAAAACAAGCAGCAAGCCACATCTGGCCTATGCATGTAGATGTCTGACCCCGATCTAGATAACTGATAAAATAAAAATAGAGTGCTCAAATATTTCAACCCTATTTAAACTTTTCTAAGGAAAATAAATTCAATGAAGCTCTTTGAGTAGCATGATTGTACTCTGAGTATATGTATCTAAATCCTGAATTCACATTAGATAAAACAAGTATAAGCAGTAGTCAGAAAACTGTTTTAACAAACACAAAGAAGAGCTTTTAGAGTTTACAAGACTAGAGAAACATGCCTGATTCAGCAGTTAAAAACTGGCAATAATGCAAGTTGTTACATTCATATGTTTCTCTCTACTTACCATCTGAGGATCAAGCACAGTATAGGTGTTATTTTTAAAATACCATTAACGTATTATTAATTCCATATTTATAACTAAGATATTATGATAGAAAATCCTAATTGTCAAACATAATGTTTTCTAAAATAAGCAGCTGAATCTATCTAATCAGAGCCTGACTTAATAGAACTCCGTCCATAACCACAGTCAATGGAGTAGTGATCTTACTCAAAAAGTCACTACATTAATTGTGACTTTCATGTGGGATGATGGCAAATTTGTTTTTGAAAATGATAAGTGAAAGAGAAATTAAAACTATTGTAGAAAATCTGAATGTCGACAATGCAAAATAAAAGATATATCATTTTGATTTTTTAAAACTGTGTTTTGTTTTAGGCTAAATTCTTGAGGTAATTGCCCAAACTTTCCATTTAATTTTATGAAGTGGGCCTAAGTGGGTAAGGAAAATAAATAACTAGAAGGCTGGCTACTATGCAGGTTTTGGTTTTCACTTCCTGGGGCCCAGCACTGTCCCAATTACCCACATGTAGAAAACACCGACCTTGTGTAGAGCATGGCAAGGGGAAAAGGCATAGACTGCACTTCCCAAAACATCACTGCACATTCCCCTGTAGGCTGTTTCTTCTGCACAGTAGAGCCCAAAGCACGGAAAATATCTCTGAGGACTTTTCAAAGGGTTTAATCCTCCTGTGCATTCACCAGCAAATACCTAGGCCTCAAGGAACAGATTCAATTTCCTAAGCTTTTTCTGTCTGCACCAGAAAGGTTGCTTACTACGCAGAGGGAGGACACATAGCTTCAGGTCCTGGATAGACAGCTACACTGGTTCTCCTAGGAAAGACTGATGTTAGCCTTCGTTATGATAACACATTCCTTCTCACCGTTGCTCTCATCCTGAATTCCAACCCCCAACAGATGTCTGTGCATTGAAGATTGGTGTCTGCCTCTCCGTGATTTCTAATACCAGGGCCAATTCCACTGATCAGTAACTTCTGAATTGTTTAAGGGCTGCTTCTAGACCCCTACCCAAGTCTTTCACTTTAATAGGATACAACTAGGAGTTTACTACACCACCTCCCTCCTCATGGTGACTCCTTGGCACTTTCTATATAACTCTTCTATGACCTCTACCTAACAGCTTCTCTCTCCTCTAGTTAGCCCTTCAATCCAAACCAGCTCTAGAGCTGGAGACACCTGGTATTTCTATCTTCTGTTCAAGCAGTAGAGAAATATCAAATCCTAGGCAGACCCACAGGTAGATATAGAGATTGACAGAGATAGAAATACATAAAGAAATTGCTTCAAATCTATTATCGAATCTACTTCATATTTATGAAACACAATACAAGACAAAAAGAGACAGAGAAATAATTACTTGATTGCAGATGACAGTAATGGAGATCCAAGGATATTTGTCAACAATTCCACAAAAATTGAGTAGAAGATTTTTTGGGGTAATTTTCTAGTCATTGTTTATGTATACATTTAATGAGTACATATTGTATTACTATCTAAATATATTTTGTATTCTACGTTTTTGCAGTTTTCCTGTTTACTGTTGACTCTTTTATCTTATAGACATATCTAATCCTTTAATCCCACCTCTATTCGCAGTCATTAACTAGCAATTTGCATATTCTTCACAACGCTTTCCAAGCACAAACAGTATACACAATTAATATGTATGTAAAAGAATGTTTTTTTGTCTATATTTTAAAAGTAGGATCATGTGGTTTCTACTTTTCTAGTTCTCAAATTTCTTGAGCTTACATAAGATAGCTCACATGAAATCACCAAATGTTTCACTATCTCAGTCCTCTAGTTCTTAACTATCAATATATCAGGAAACTACATTCTGATCATTTACAATGTTTTAATTCTATATGTAAATTTGTATCGCAGAAATAATTTTTACCAAAAATAAAGAAAGAAAAAAGGAAAGAAAGTCATCTTTCCTCCTTAGAAAATATCAAATTACAAAATAACCCAGGTCCCTGCCACCACCACACACACATAGAATTAGGAAATTTTAAGAAATTTTTGTCTTAATATTACAGATTTGCAGTTGGACAAAATATACTTAATTCCAATAACATTATAATTCATGCTACAGACAGGAAATAAAAACTCAATTTTTTGTAATTTAACCCACTACTTCTCAAAGTGTAGTCTATAAACCATAGTTGGTCCACAATCTCTTAACCTGTCTGCCATAACATAGGTACAGAAGTTGACAGCATTTCAAAGTATTTCTGGTACTTTAGAGATGAATTTCATGGTTGCTGAGTCAAAAGACCAAGATATTGGCTTGTATTTTATATGTCTTTTTTCCTCCAACTATATCAAGGTATAATTGACAAATAATAATTTTATTATGTTTAAGATACACCAGATGTCTTGATATGCATATACATTGTGAAAGAATTATAATAAATCTAATTAACATACCATCTCACATAGTTAAGCTTTTTCTTTTTTATGGTAACAATATTTAATATCTGCTGTCTTTGCAAATTTTATGTATATAATACATCATTATTATCTATATTTACCATGCTGTACATTAAATATCCAGAATTTATTCATCTTATTGTATCCTTTGACCAACATCTCCCCATTTCTCCTCATCCACAAATCTTGGTAATCAGCCTCCTACTCTCTGTTTCTATAAGTTCAACTTTTCTAGAATCCACATAAAATCAAGATCACACAGTATTTGTCTTTTGATGTTTGGCTTATTTCACTCAGCATAATTCTACAGGTTTATTCCTGTTGTTGCAGATTGCAGGATTTCCTTCATTTTTAAGGTTGAAAAATATTCCACTGTGTGTGTTTGTGTATGTGTGTATATCACATTGTTTTAATCCAGTCATCTATTGATGAGCATATAGGTTGTTTACATATCTAGGCTATTGTAAATAATGCTGCCGTGAATATAGGAGTGCAGAAATCTCTTTGAGATTAGTGATCTTATTTCCTTTGGATATATATCCAGATGTGGAATTGCTGGTCATATGGTAGTTTTATTTTTAATTTTCTGAAGACCCTCTATTCTATATTCCATAATGACTGTATCAGTTTGCATTCCCACATGTCTTTATTATTTCTGGTCTGTGGCAGATTAGGAAAATGCACACACACACACACACACACACACACACACACACACACACACACACACAAACACACACACTTGCCCTGCAAAGTCTGAGAAGCAGAGCTCTATGGCAATAGTCATCAGTCTTCACATCATACATTTAAAACCTCTGTTATATTCTTGTAAAACAATAATAATTATGGGATATTTACTGTAAGTGTCTAGTACATGCTGAGTATCATGGAAATGCATACAAAATGATAAGACATGTCTACAATCTGGTTGGGTAAGGAGAACAGAGGCAGAGGAAATAATTAGAATTCTCAAATGCTTTGCAATGAAGACCTAATGGTGGGCTCTAGATGAACCTTCATCATCAGAAACAGCTGAAAATTCTCTTAACACTTTCTTATACTATCTCAAGCTAACCAAGGGCACAAAAATTTGATATTCAGCATGCCCCGCTTTTTTTAAAATCTAAGCAACTGTTCAAACAATTGAGAACACTGGCATTTCAGTAAAATCCTCAATACTTGTGAATCCAGTTTTTCTTTCTTTCTGTACCAACAGGTCTTTTTGCAGCAGTCAGAGAAAACAAGAGCGGAAGAGTCCCAAATCATTTATAACATTCAAACAAATAAAATGTACCTTTGGACTCTCACTGCAGAAGTGACTTCATACTTCACCTCATAAAATAATGAAAAAAGAAAAGAAAATCCTCATTTTTACAGCAATTTGGATTCGGTAAGACTGTATTAAACCAATTACTTTAAGACAAAAACATCTTCGTCATTATACAAAAGATGAGAACTGACAGATCCAAGGAGGAAAGAGAAATGCACTTATTGTTTATGGTTCACACCTCAAAGCATTATCCTCAAGCCAGTCTCTTTCTCTCTCTCTCTCTCTCTCTCTCTCACACACACACACACACACACAAACACACACATGCACATGCACACACACACAATTGATTTTCTTTAATCTATAAAGAAGCATAAACTCCATAAATCAATCAAGTACCCACTGTTCTTTAGCTACTTTGAGGCTTTTTTGGACATTACCAAATAGTAGCAGGAATGTTCAAAATCAATGTCACATTTAAAAAAATTTCTAACAGTCAGCATTCTTCTTACTACAAGAATCAAAAGAAACCCATGTAAGAAATGTAAGATTTGACAGTTCCCTTAAACATGCATGAAATTATTTTAATTATTTTATTCTCCTTCTATCTTTCACTAAAATATGCTCCTAGAAAATTTTAAAGTATATATTTAGCAAAAGAAAAAGGGCTTAATTGTACACTCATATGTTCAATTTATTATGAATTTAGGTCTATATGGCTTAACAAGAGAGGATTTTCTTTTCTAGTCTCTTTAGTTCTTCACTTGATTATTCACTTTCAACAGTAGAGTTGTGAATTTAAAATTTAAATGACCTAAGTATTAACTAATAAATACTGTACAGTCCTTGAGTTTAATTCAAATGCTATAATTCTGACAGCAGTCAAACCGAAATCATGGTGGATGCACTATTATAGGAGGCATGGTAAATGTTTCAAAAAATTGCAAGATGATGTCTGACCAATTGTAAAGCTAAGTCATTCCTAGTGTATTAATTCCAGGATTAATAGATTTCATGGTTAAAATTCCTTAACCATTTTGTTATAGTATACTATACATTATCATAACTGATAAATTCATAATTGAGTTAACATACCCATCATCAATTTACAAATTTTAAGTTATAATATTAGGTTGAATCAAAAATAATTGTGGTTTTTGCCATTTCTCTTAATGGAAAAAACTGCAATTACTTTTGGACCAACCAATACAAACTTTCTTTGATACTTAGGTATCTTTTCAGAATAAGAAAGATCAAACAGGTCAAAGGATTTTGCCAACAAAGTAATTTGACCATTTACATAAATAATACCCTAATCATGGAAACATTTCTAAAGCCTTTCTTGATTCCCTTCCTATTCCTCAGTATTCCAAATGTGGGCCTTGCTGTCATCATCAGTAAGCTATGGGCATCCCGATTTATCAGTATGTCCGTAGTACTGTGTACAAAGGCTCATTAGTAGACAGTAGACATTACATAAACACTTGTCTATGAACAAATTTATTCAAGCTCTTTGGACTTGAATAAAAAGATGAAATCTTCTAACTATCAAGAAAACAGAACCCCACTGTCCTTTGGAGGTTTAGCTGAGGCCAACACATGATAAAGTTGTTGCTAAAGAATTCAAGGAAAATAATATAAGGATGAGAATGACAAAGGAAAAGGTAATGCGATTTCCATTAGAGACACAACCAGTCTAGACATTCAACCTTCTGAGTAACAAGTCAGCATGACTATTTTCTAGTAAAACTGGGAATGCTTCCAGAGCTGGGGTAAAAGGCACTCAGCAATGACTTATTTTGGGGAAGAATTTGTAAACTCCCAGATAAAGGGCAAGAGATTGCCAGGATGGCATCCTTAACAACCTCAACCTGCCACCTTATGGCGATGGCCCTGAGTTGCAGACACTTGTCACTTATGTGCTCCGGACTGTGAAAGAACTGTGTTCCCAATCCACAGCCAACACAAAGTCCTCTGTGGTCCATTGGAACCACCGCCAGCACCAGCACCATCACCAGAAACAGATTCAAAAGCTAGCAAATAAAACAACTGTTTTCATCACCTGTATTAAAAACTAAGTCCTGTCTAGAATGGAATTTTAAAACAAATGAAGATTGCATTCAGCACCCTGTCCATCCTTTTCCCATGCCCTCCCTTACACCTACCAGTAAAATCATGGTCTTCATTCAGCCCAACAGTCCTCTGACCACACCATTCCTGAGCACAGTTTACTGGGGACAGCACATTTAGCTTTAAGTCTTTCTTTCTACCCCAGCTTGGCTACCACTATTGTCAGAATCCCATGTCCAGCACTCCAGGAAGGTGACATCAGGTGCAAATAAGGTGATATAGCATGACCATTTGTTAAAATATCCTGAAGTAGAATAAGGCTCGGAAATATACAAAGGTATATAATAGGTAAATCAATGACTGTTATACATGTTTATTGGTATGGTGATAAAAGGATATGCATTCTAATAAAGGAGCCTTATATTTGGCAAATGTGTTCCAACATACTCATTGATGATATGATGATGGTGAGTGATGTCTATAAATATACATGGAAATATGTTTATTTGTGCTAAAATAAACATATTTTATTCTGAAATATTCTAAAAATATTGAAATAAAAATATTTCATTTATTAACCATCACAGTGTAAGATCTAGTCTCCATAATCCAGGGTCTATTTAGAATAAATTACATAATTGTTCAGTATTAGATGTGGTAGTGATGGCACAAGAGAAAATAAGATTTTTAGTAAGGAAAATGATCAGTTCAGAAAATAAGTCAACTATAGCAAGAAACTAATCAAGAATCCATTAAGTTTGGTTCCTATAAACAGTGCCTGAATATCTAGTCTGAATTGGGACAAAAATCACTTTAATTGCACTATTGCTTTTCAGTTCAAAGCACTGGCCATAATTTGATGTCAAATTCTGTGACTTTATTGAATTACCAGAGTGGGGGATTCCTTGAGAAATTTCGAGGTGTGCTTCAAAGTGGGATAGAGATTTGAACAAGCCTATTAACTGTCTTTGTCTCACTTTCTATATAACATATTTAATCAAAAATTTAGACTCATCATGGTTTATGTGAAAGTCAACAAGGCTTATCATGTTTGAATGGAATGACTAAGGGAAATAAAGATAGGAAAACATTAAGTGTAATGGGGAACAGAAAAAAAGGGAAATGAAGAGACAGACACAAGGATAGGAGAAAGAGGTATGAAATTTATACTTTAAGTCAACAAAAAGTTAAAAAATTTCAACCATATGGAGTTGACATGGGTAGAACTTTTAAAAATCCTTTTACAGTAGAAATAAGCAAAAAATGCTATTTTAGTTAAATTCCAGCTTCCTGCTCTGAGCTCACACGCTGTGCTTACAGCCATTTCCAAACCAAAACCTGTCTTCCTCTAAAGAAACCTGGGAAATTGAGGTAATATTCTACAAGTGTCATCAGTGCTGTTCATGCAAATATTTAGTCTCTCTCCTTTTAAGTAGATGGAAAGATTGTACTCTTCAAACATGAGGTATGCTCATGCAACTTCTGTGGGTTGATTAAAAGTGGCAAATGACACACCTATGACATATACTTTCTCTACGGAAATTTAAGAACCTGTGTGAGCTTTTACTATGTTCTTTTCTCTCCCTAGGTATTAAGGAAATTTCAGATACAGCTAGATCCTAGAGTGTGAATACAGTGTAGAACATTCTCCTAGACAACTCAGATTGATACGTAGCATGACTAATAAATTAAATATTACTGCTTTAATATTTAATTAAGACAATCCTGGTCTCAATTGTTACAAAAGCCTAGCCTACCTCTTCTGCCTGATACATTCAGAATGTGAACATTCCAGGTTGACAAAGACAGATTATGTTGCTTATATAAAAGGATAGGTTCTAGGTAACTGAAGGTTTATTGGAAGTTCATATGCCGTAAAAACATACAGCTTTCATACTAACACTTCCTATCTCTAAGATATTGGCCATTTTATTCTTCCTGACATGGTTTTTCTGATGATTATGTGATCTATTATATTCTTATGATAAATGATCTATTTTATGTAAATGGTGAGCAGAAAATAGCAGTTAATACATTTTAATAATTTTCTGTCCTTTTGCATAATCATACCGGTCTTCAAAGCCTTTGACTTTATTAGACTATTTATTAAAAATTAGGTATTAAAGAGTAATATTAAAATGTCATGTTATTAGCAGTATTAATCAAGTTGTAACCTATTTTGGGGAGTAGAATGGGACTGAATGAGGTTTATGAGCTATATTTTAAGTACAGATTTCATAATCTGAGTGTTACATAGACCTACTGGAGTAATTAAAATAGATCACTATTCATACTGAAATTGTGGGCCCAATACATAAAACAAGAACCAGCTGACCAGAAATTGCTTTCTTAACATAAAGACATTTTAGGCTTGTGAATAATTCGGACTTTCAATTTTTTATTTTGTTTTTGTTTCAATTAACTACCACTGGGATATGTGTGCTCATTACTGGATACTTGACATGTTTCCCATAATACTCTGTAGCCACTGCATGTGAGTGACAGTCAGGAAAAACTAGGTTAGACCACGGCAAAAACCGAAACAAAACAACCAAAGAAACAATCTTGGTGTTTCTCTGTGACAAACCCATGAATAAATGTGCTTTCACAGTAAAAATACAGTGTCTACATATTCATAATAGCAATATTAAATATCATATGAAGACTAAAACTGGGCAAAATTATCATTACAATATAGCTTCAAAACAGCATAGCATGAAAGAATGTAGAAATTTATGTCTTTTCAATCACGTTGTTATATAGATTAGCTCAATTCCTGCTGGTTCCACTAATGTGTATAAATCCATTTTAAACTGGAGTTCTAGCTGGAATAAACTCATGACTCTTATTGGTCTCATATATCCTCTATGACTCTAGTTAGAATGATCTTGTTGCTCTTAAATTATTTTTTTTTAATATAAAAATTTCAGCAAAAGTGTTCTAGGCTATGACACATTAAGTATTAGAATAAAATCAAAGATTAGGTTCACTAACATAATAAACTATTGACAAAATGTATCAGTCATTTTGTTAAAACTTGGCCAATAGGAGAGAGATCCAAGATGGCCGATTAACAACAGCTCAGGATTGTAGCTCCCAGTGAAAGCAAAGAGAGTGAGTGGACGCCGCAATTTCAGACGAATTTCTGTGGCCCACAAACTGTGAGCTACCCAGCGGAGGAGCCACACGGGTCGCCAGCGCGACTCTTTAAGCCGGCACGGCGCGGTGTGGCGCGGTGCTTCTCGGTGCAGAGTATACAGGACTGGGTGCCCTTTGAGTCGGGCTTAGCTGGTCCCATCCCCACAAGGAGAACAGCAATTCGAAGCGCTGAGGACTGAGAGTTTCACAGTAAGCACAGCTGAATCCAGGAAGGCCTAGCTCTGTGGGGAAAGGGCGTCCACCGAAGGAAAACTAAGAAACAGAAAAAAACCTCATCACCAACAAGCCGGACGTCCACTCAGACCCAATCTGAAAATCAGCAATTACAAAGACGACAGGTGGATAAATCCACAAAAATGGAAAGAAATCAGTGCAAAAAAGGCTGAGAACACCCGAAATCAGAATGCCTCTCCTCCTACAAGGGGATCGCAGCTCCTCATCAGCAAGAGAACAAGACCTGACAGAGAATGAGTGCGATGAACTGACAGAATCAGGCTTCAGAAGGTGGATAATAAGAAACTTCTGTGAGCTAAAAGAACATGTACTAACCCAATGAAAAGAAATTAAGAACCTTGAAAGAAGATTTAATGAAATGCTAACAAGAATGGATAAGTTAGAGAGGAACATAAATGAATTGATGGAGCTGAAAAACACAATACGAGAACTTCGTGAAGCATGCACAAGTTTCAACAGCCGAATTGACCAAGCAGAAGAAAGGATATCAGAGGTCGAAGATCAACTCAATGAAATAAAACAAGAAGGCAAGATTAGAAAAAAAAAGGGGTAACAAGGAATGAACAAAGTCTCCAAGAAATATGGGACTATGTGAAAAGACCTAATATACATTTGATAGGTGTCCCTGAACGTGACGAAGAGAATGAATCCAAGCTGGAAAATACTCTTCAGGATATTATCCAGGAAAACTTCCCCAACCTAGCAAGGCAGGCCAATATTCAAGTCCAGGAAATACAGAGAACACCATAAAGATATTCTTCAAGAAGAGCAACCCCAAGGCACATAATCGCCAGATTCACCAGGGTTGAAATGAAGGAGAAAATGCTAAGGGCAGCCAGAGAGAAGGGTCGGGTTACCCACAAAGGGAAGCCCATCAGACTCATGGCAGATCTCTCAGCAGAAACCCTATAAACCAGAAGAGAGTGGGGGCCAACATTCAACATCCTTAAAGAAAAGAACTTTCAACCCAGAATTTCATATACAGCCAAACTAAGCTTCATCAGTGAAGGAAAAATAAAATTTTTTGAGAACAAGCAAGAACTCAGAGATTTCATCACCACCAGCTCTGCTTTACCAGAGCTCCTGAAAGAAGCACTACACATAGAAAGGAGCAACCAGTATCATCCATTCCAAAAACATACCAAAAGGTAAAGAGCATCACCATAATGAAGACTGTACATCAACTAATGGGCAAAACAGCCAGCTAGCATTAAATGGCAGTATCAAACTCACATATATCAATATTAATCCTAAATTTAAATGGCCTAAATGCCCCAGTCAAAAGACATAAACAGGCAAATTGGATAAAAAGCTAAAATCCATCGGCATGCTATATCTAGACCCATCTCACATGCAAGGATACACAAAGACTCAAAACAGAGGGATGGAGGAAGACATACCAACCAAATGGAGAGAAAAAAAAAAAAAAAACAGAAGCTGCAATTTTCGTCTCTGATAAAACAGACTTTAAAGCAACAAACACCATAAGAAACAAAGAGACATTGTACGGTGGTGAAAGGATCAATGCAACAAGAAGAGCTACCGATCCTAAATATATACGCACCTAATACAGGAACACCCAGATACATAAGGCAGGTTCTTAACGACTTACAAAGAGACTTAGACTTGCACACAATAATAGTGGGAGA
>CAUYLG010001831.1:0-54996 GCA_963573385.1 Cacajao melanocephalus | reverse complement strand
ATATCCCCTTTCTCATTTTTTATTACATCTCTCTGGTTATTCTCTCTTTTCTTTTTTATTAATCTGGCTAGTGGTCTATTTTGTTGATCTTTTCGAAAAACCAGCTCTTGGATTTATTGATTTTTTGAAGAGTTTTTTGTGTCTCTATCTCCTTCAGTTCTGCTCTGATCTTTGGCTATTTCTTGTCTTCTGCTAGGTTTTGAGTTTTTTTGATCTTGCCCCACTAGCTCTTTCAATTTTTATGATAGGGTGTTGATTTTAGATCTTTGCTTGTTTCTTATGTGGGTATTTATTGCTGTGCATTTTCCTCTAGACACTGCTTTATATGTGTCACAGAGAATCTGGTACGTTATGTCTTCATTCTCGTTCGTTACGAAGAACATCTTTATTTCTGCCTTCATTTCATTGTTTATCTAGTCAACATTCAAGAGCCAGTTGTTCACTTTCCATGAAGCTGTGCGGTTCTGAGTTAGTTTCTGAATTCTGAGTTCTAACTTGATTGCACTGTGGTCTGAGAGACTGTTTGTTATGATTTCCATTCTTTTGCATTTGGTGAGGAGTGATTTACTTCCAATTATGTGGTCAATTTTAGAGAAGGTGTGATGTGGTACTGAGAAAAATGTATATTCTGTGGATTTGGTGTAGAGAGTTCCGTAAATGTCTATTAGGTTTGCTTGGTCCAGGCTTGAGTTCAAGTCCTGGATATCCTTGTTAATTTTGTGGTGTTGATCTGTTTAATATTGACCATGGAGTGTTAAAGTCTCCCACTATTATTGTGTGGGAGTCTAAGTCTCTTTGTAAGTCATTAAGAACTTGCTTTATGTATCTGGATGCTCCTGTATTGGGTGTCTATATATTTAGTATCGTTAGCTCTTCTTGCTGCATTGATCCTTTTACCATTATATGTCCTTCTTTGTCTCTTTTGATCTTTGTTGGTTTAAAGTCTATTTTATCAGTCTTTTGATTGGTGCATTTAGCCCATTTACATTTAGGGTTAATATTGTTATGTGTGAATTTGCTCCTGCCTTCTGGATGCTAGCTGGCTGTCTTGCCCATTAATTGATATGGTTTCTTCATTGTGTCAATGCTCTTTACCATTTGGTTTTTTTTTTGGAGTGGCTGGTACTGGTTGTTTCTTTCTATGTTTAGTGCTTCTTTCAGGAGCTCTTGTAAAGCAGGCCTGGTGGTGATGAAATCTCTGAGTACTTGCTTGTTCATAAAGGATTTATTTTTCCTTCACTTATGAAGCTTAGTTTGGCTGGAAATGAAATTCTGTGTTGAAAGTTCTTTTCTTTAAAGATGTTGAATATTGGCCCCCATTCTCTTCTGGCTTGTAGGTTTCTGCTGAGAGATCTGCTGTGAGTCTGATGGGCTTCCCTTTGTGGCTGAACCAACTTTTCTCTGTGGCTGCCCTTAGCATTTTCTCCTTCATTTCAACCCTGGTGATTCTGACAATTATGTGCCTTGGGGTTGCTCTTCTTGAGGAATATCTTTGTGGTGGTCTCTGTATTTCCTGGCCTTGAATATTGGCCTCCCTTGCTAGGTTGGTTAGTTTTCCTGGATAATATCCTAAAGAGTATTTTCCAGCTTGGATTCATTCTCTCTGTCACATTCAAGTACACCTATCAAACATAGATTAGGTCTTTTCACAAAGTCCCATATTTCTTGGAGACTTTGTTCATTCCTTTTTACCTTTTTTAATGTAATCTTGCCTTCTCATTTTATTTCATTGAGTTGATCTTCGACCTCTGATATCCTTTCTTCTGCTTGGTCAATTCGGCTGTTGAAACTTGTGTATGCTTCATGAAGTTCTCGTGTTGTATTTTTCAGCTCCATCAATTCACTTACATTCCTGTCTAAATTGTTTATTCTCGTTAGCATTTTGTCAAATCTTTTTTCAAGGTTCTTAGTTTCTTTGCATTGGGTTAGAACATTTTCTTTTAGCTCAGAGAAGCTTCTTATTACCCACCTTCTGAAGCCTGTTTCTGTCAATCCATCACACTCATTCTCTATCCAGCCTTGTTTCCTTTCTGGTGAGGAGTTGTGATCCCTTGGAGGAGGAGAGGCATTCTGGTCTTTGGTGTTCTCATCCTTTTTGCACTGGTTTCTTCCACCTTTGTGGATTTATCCACCTGTCATCTTTGTAGTTGTTGACTTTCAGATTGGGTCTCTGAGCGGAAGTCCAGTTTGTTGACGATGAGGTTATTTCTTTCTGTTTTTTAGTTTTCTGTCCAACAGTCAGGCCCCTCTGCTGTAGAACTGCTGAGGTCCACTCCAGGCCCTGCCTGCCTGTGAATTACCTGCAGCAGCTGCAGAACAGTAAGGGTTGCTGTCACTTTCTTCTGCTGCTATCTTTGTCCAAGAAGGATACCTGCCTGATGTCAGTCTGAGCTCTTTTTTATGAGGTGATTCTTTGGATATACGGGGGTCAGGGAGCTGCTTGAGGAGACAGTCTGTCCTTATAGGACCTCAAGTGCTGTGCTGTGAGCTCCGTTGTTCATTCAGATCTGCTGGGTATGTACATTTAAGTCTGCTGCAGCAGAACTCATAAATACCTTTTTTCCCCCCCCTGGTTCTCTGTCCCAGGAGTTAGGGCTTTATTTATAAGTTTCTGTTATGCTGCCTCCTTTTTCCAGGGTTGCCATGCCCAGCGAGGAGGCAGCCTAGTCACATTCTGCCTCCAGAGGCTTTGCTGAGCTCTGTGGGCTCTGCCCAGCTGCCATCTGAACTTCTCTGCAGTCCTGTTTATATGGGTATAGTCAAAACTGCCTTGGCAATGGCGGCCCACCTCTGTAATGGCAGACTCTGTCTGTAATGGTGGGCTGCCTCAGCAATGGCAGACTACCTCTGTAGTGGTGGACTGCCTCAGTAATGGCAGACGCCCCTCCCCCACAGAGCTGGACCATCCCAGGTTCAGCTGTGCTTGCTGTGAAACTCTCCATCCAGAGTGTTTCAGATTGCTCTTTTTTTTGGTTGAGTTGGGACCAGCCAAGCCTGATCACCTGGCTCACTGCCTCAGACCCTTTTTTTTTTTTTTTTCAGTTGAACGGGTGACTCTGACTCCCAGGCATTCCAGTTGCCTGTTGAAAAGGCACTGGGGTCTGTGTGATTTCCCCATGCAGTGACCCACCGCACCAGCTGAAACAGCCGCATGCAGATTCATGGCACTTTTTTGCCTGGGAATCTCCTGGCCTGGCTCCCTGTTTCAGTCCCCTTTTTATCAGTTGAATGGGTGACTCTGTCTCCCAGGAGCTCCAATCACCAGCTAAAATGGCACCTGGACCTGTGTAGTTTGTGTGGAGACCTGCCATGCTGGCCAAAACAACCGCGTTGGTGACCCGTGGGGCTTTTCTGCCTGGGAATCTACTAGTCTATGGGCAATAAAAATCCATCTGGAAATGCAGCGTGCACTCACCCTCTGCATTTTCACTGGGAGCTGCAATCCTGAGCTGCTCTTAATCGGCCATCTTGGATCCCTCTCCAGCAGTTCTTATTCTCATATCAGATAAAACAGATTTTAAACCAACAACCATAAAAAAGGATAACGAAGGACATTATATAATGATAAAGGAATCAATCTGACAAAATTTAACTGTCTCATATATATATGCCAAATTGGACCACCCAGATTCATAAAAGAAGTACTTCTAGACCTACAAAAAGACTTAGCTACACACTAATAGTGAGGTTTTCAAAATTCCATTGACAGCATTAGACAGATTCTTGAGGCAGAAAACTAACAATGAAATTCTGGATTAGATGCAGCACTTGACCTAATTGGAACTAATATACATCTACAGAATATTCTACCCATCAACTATAGGAGATATATTCTTGTCATCTGCACACAGAACATACTCCAAACTTGACCACATGCTGGTCAATAAAGCAAGTCTCAATAAACTCTAACAAACTAAATCATACCAAACATACTCTCAGAAAACAGTGGAATATAAATAGAAATCAGTACTAAGATTTTTTTATCACCACACAATTACATGAAAATTTTAAAAACTTGCTTCTGATTGACTTTTGGCAAACAATGAAATTAAGGCAGAAATAAAACATTTTTTCAACTTAAATGAAAACAGAAATATAACATACCAAAATCTCTGGGATCCAACAAAAGTAATGTTAAGAGGAATGTTTATAGTGCTAAATGCCTGTCTCAAAAAGTCATAAAGATATCAAATTAATGAAATAACATCAAATCTAGAAGAATTGGAAAAACAAGAACAAACTAATCCTAAAGCTAGCATTGGAAAAGAAATAAAGCAGAATTAAATAAAATTGAGACCTGAAAATCCATACAATGTATCAACAAAACAAAAAGTTGGCATTTTGGAAGAATAAAGATTGATAGACCATTAGCTAGATTAACAAAGAAAAAAAAGAGGGACAATCCAAATAAATAATCAAAGGTGACATTATAACCGATCCTACAAAGATATAAAATATCCTCCAAGACTACTATGAATACCTCTATCCACACAAACTAGATAATCAGAGGAAATGGATAAATCCCTGGAAACACAGCCTCCTAAAAATGAATCAGGAAGAAATTGAAACCTTGACTAGACCAATATCAAGTTCCAAAACTAAATCAATATTGAAAAACTTGTCAACAAAAGAAAGCTCCAGATGAGATGGAGTCACAGTCAAATTCATCCAGACATACGAAGAACTGGTACTAATTCTTCTGAAATTATTCCAAAATTCAGGAAAGAGGGACCTCCTTTATTACTCATTTTATGAAGCCAGTATCACACTGATACCAAATCCTGGTAACGACACAATTTAAAAAGGACGATTCAGGCCAATATCCTCAATGAACACAGATGCAAAATTCCTCAACAAAATACTAACAAAAATAATCCAACAGCACAACAAAGAGTTAATTCACCATGATCAATTAGGCTTCATTTCTGGAATGCAAAGTTGATTCAACATATGCAAATCAATAAATTAAAACATAAAATGAATTAAAACAAAAATGATATGATTATCTCAATTGACACAGAAAATGCTGTTGATAAAATCTAACATCTCTGCATAAGAAACATCAACACTCAAGGCATCAAAGGAACATATACCATAGAATAATAAGAGTTATCTATCATAAACCCATAGCCAATATCATACTAAACAGGCAAAAGCTGAAAGCATTCCCCTTGAGAACTGGAACAAGACAAGGATGCTCACTCTCAACATTCTTACTCAACACAGTACTGGAAGTTCTACCCAGAGCAGTCAGCCAAGAGAAAGAAACAAAAGGCATCCAACTAGGAAAAGAAAAACAGAAACTATGTCGTTTTACTGATGATATAATTCTATACCTAGAAAACCCTAAAGACTCCACCAAAAATCTCATGGAACTGATAAATGAATTTGGCAAAGTTTCTAGATACAAAATCAGTGTACAAAAATCAGTAGCATTTCTATCTACCAATAATGCTCAAGCTCAGAATGAAATCAAGAAAACAATCCCATATAAAATAGTCACAAGCAAAAAATACCTAGGAGTATATCTAACCAAAGACATGAAATATCTGTATAAGGAAAATCACAAAACAGGGCTGAAAGAAATCATAGGTGACACACAAAAAGAGTAAAAATATTTCATGCTTATGGATTGGAAGAATCAATATAGTTAAAATGGCCATACTACCCAAAGCAATGTAAAGATTCAATGCTCTACCTATCAAACTACCAGAGTCATTCTTCACAGAATTAGAAAAAAACTATTGTAAATTCACATGGAACCAAAAAAGAGCCCAAATAGCCAAATCAAAATCCTAAGCAAAAAGAACAAAGCCAAAGGCATAACGTTACCTTATTTGAACTGGACTAAGTGGGTACAGTAACCAAAACAACATGGTACTGGTACTGAAAGAGACATAGACCAATGGAACAGAATAGAGACCCAGAAATAAACCCACACAATTACAGCCATCTGGTCTTTGACAGAGTCAACAAAAATAAGCAATGGGAAATGTACTCCCTATTCAATAAATGGTTCTGTGATATTTAGCTAGCCATATGTAGAACAATGAACTGGACCTCTACCTTTCACCATATACAAACATTAACTCAAGATGGATTAAAGTTTTGAATATCAGCTACTTCAAACTATAGGATTCCTAGACAACTTGTGAAATATCACTATAGACATTGGCCTTGGGAAAGAATTTATGACTAGGTCTTTAAAAGCAATTACAACAAAATAAAAAATTGACAAATAGGACCTAATTAAACTAAGGAATTTCTGCACAGCAAAATAAACTGTCACCAGAATAAACAGATATACTACAGAATGGTAGAACGTGTTTACAAACTATGCGCCAAACAAAGGTCAAATATCCAGAATCTTTAAGAAACTTAGACAATTCAACAAGCAAGAAACATGTAACCCCATTAAAAAGTGGGCAAAAGACATAAACAGATACTCCTCAAAAGAAGACATACAGGTGTTCAACAAAAATGAAAAAAATACCTCACATAACTAATCATCAGAGAAGTGCAAATCAAAACCACAATGGGATATTTTCTTATACCAGTCAGAATGGCTACTAAAAGGCTAAAAACCACAAATGCTGGCAAAGCTGTGGAGAAAAAAGAATGTTTATACCCTGTTGGTGGGAATTTTATTGGTTCAGCCACTGTAGAAAGCAGTTTGGAGATTTTACAAACAACTTAAAACTGAACTACCATTTGACCCAGAAATCCCATTATTAGGTACATATCCAAAGAAAAATAAATTGTTGTACAAAAAAGACATATGCACTTGTATGTTCATTCCATATCAAAGACATGGAATCAACCCAGGTGCCCATTGACGGTGGATTGGAGGAAGAAAATTGGTACATATACAGTAAAGAGTATTAGGTAGCCATAAAAATAATGAAATCATCTTTTTTGCAGCTATATGGATGCAGCTGGAGGCCATTATCCTAAGCAAATTTACACAGGAACAGAAAACCAAATACCACATGTTCTCAAGTATACAGGAGTGTTAAACATTGAATGTACTTGGATATAAAGATGGAAAAAATAGATACTAGAGACTACTATGGCGCAAGAATTAATAAAGTCACTGTTGGGTACTATGCTTACCTCAGCATCACTCAATAAACCCTTGCAGCAAACCAATACATGTATCTTTTGAATCTAAAATAAAAGTTGAAATTATTTTTAAGAAAACACAAACATACATGCATGTATAAAAGGGAAAGACAGCATAGAAAATATAAAGCTTAGTACATATGACATAAAATGCTTGCATTACAAATCACTTCTGTTGGTTAAGAGAAAAGTTAGAGAAAATTAGATGATTAGGTGATTATTTTAAGAACAGATAAAGAAAATTAATAACAGTCTTCAAAACAAAGTGTTTAGTGTTTTTCCACTTAAGTTTTAGTGAGGAAATATGTTTGGGTATTTAGTGCAGAAAGGGTATTACATAAATGAACTAAAATAATAAATATCACCTTTGTCAAATTATTTTAAATTATGAATTTCTGAAGGACTGTGTCTCAGATGATATGTGTCTCTAGCGTCTAGGTGCTGGTACATAGTGTCTGTGAAGTGTTTATTACATTAGTAAATCTTCTACATGTCAATCATTATAAGAATTCATGATTGCTTATGAAATCTTTTGACCATATATTTTTCTTGCTTGATCCAGGCAATTTTGTAATGGCTGTAAGATAATAAAAATGTTATAATCTTAACATTTGATAGGTAATAAATAATATCCTGACAAAATTATCAAGAAATAATAGAACACAGGTAGAAACACATCTCATACTCATGGATGGGTAGAATCTATATTTTGAAAACAACCATACTGCCAAAAACAATCTACAAATTCAATGCAATTCCCATTAAAATACAATCATCATTCTTCACAGAATTAGAAAAAACATCCTAAAATTAATATGGAATCAAAAAAGAGCCTGCATAGCCAAGGCGAGACTAAGCAGAAAGAACAAATCTGGAGGCATCACATTACCCAACTTCAAACTATACTACAAGGCTATAGTTACCAAAGCAGCATGGTACTGGTATAATAATGGGCATATAGGCAAATGGAACAGAATAGAAAACCCAAAAATAAAGCCAAACACTTACAGCCAACTGATCTTCGACAAAGCAAGCAAAAACATAAAGTGTGGAAGGGACATCCAATTCCACAAATGATGCTGAGATAATTGTCAAGCCTCATATAGAGAATGAAAGTGGATCCTCATCTCTCACTTTATACAAAAATCAACTTAAGATGGATCAAAGACTTAACTCTAAGACTTGAAACCACAAAAATTCTAGAAGATATCATTGGAAAAACTCTTCTATACATTAGCTTAGGCAAAAAGTTTATAATCAAGAGTCCAAAGCAAGTGCAACAAAAACAAAGGTAAATAGATGTGACTTAGTTAAACCAAAAAGCTTCTGCATAGCAAAAGAAGTAATCAGTGGAGTAAACAGGCAACCCATGTAGTGGGAGAAAATCTTGGCAAACTGTGCATTCAACAAAGGACTATATCAGGTATCTACAAGAAACTCAAATAAATCGGCAAGAAACAAAACCCCAATAAAACAAATAATCCTATAAAAAAGTGGGCTAAGGACATGAATAGACAGTTCTCAAAAGAAGATGTACAAATGGCCAACAAACATGAAAAAATTCTCAACATCACTAATTATCAGGGAAATGTAAATTAAAAACACAATATGATGCCACATTACTCTTGCAATAATGGCCACAATTAAAAAATAATTTTGAAAATAGGGGTCGGCATGGATGTGGTGAAAAGGAAACACTTTTAGACTGTTGGTGGGAATGTAGTACAATCACTATGGAAAACAGTATAGAAATTCCTTTAAAAACCTTTGATAAAAAATAAAGCTGTTAGAATAGATAAATATGCTGTAAAGGTACAGACTAAGTATATACACGTAGAACTCAATAGAACCTGTGCAGTTAGAATCATATTCGTATTTTGAGGTTATTTTACTTCTGTAAAAAAATTCAACTGTCATAGAAATTAATGTTCATTTAAATTCTGGTTGTAGTTATTTTGTAATTTAGATTTTTTGTTTTATGTGTGTAAAGAGCCGTAAGTGTGAAAAGTTTGTATTTTATTTTGTTATTTTGTTTCTAAAAGTAAGTCAAAAGTAAAGAATATCAAAAAATTAAAGGTCTATACATTATTTAAAAGTTGAGAAAATTTTATTTATATTGTGTTTTGATCATTAATGGCCCAATTAAAATACAACTTTCTACATTGGCTTTTCTTTATTTTTCTTAGTGTAATTAGTCTCTTTCTTCTTTGGACTCTTTATAGAAATTAGTACATTTTACTTTTTTTTTGTTTGGTTGGTTGTTTTCTCTCTTATTAGGTAATAACGATTTGAGGGAAAAAGGATGTGTGTTTTATAATATGGGACAATACATTTTTAAAAATTTAATTTAAAGTTCCAGGATATATGTGCAGTTGTGTAGGTTTGTTAACATAGGTAAACATGTTTCATGGTTGTTTGCTGCACTGAATAAACCCATCACATAGGTATTGAATACTGCATGCATTAGATTTTTCTCGTGACACTCTTCTTCCCTCCCTTCCTCCCTGGCCAGGGCCCAGTGTGTGTTGTTCCCCATTGTTATTTTTCAGCTCCCACATATAAGTGAGAACATGTGGTTTTTTTTTTTCTGTTCCTGCATTAGTTTGCTGAGGATAATGGCTTTGAGCTCCATCTTTGACCCTGCAAAGGCCATAATATCATTCCTTTTTTATGGCTGCATAGTATTCCATGGTGAATATGTATCATTTTTTCTTGATCCAGTATATCATTGATGGGCAATGGAATTGATTCCATGTCTTTGCTATTATGAATAGAGCCACAGTGAACAAATGCATGTATGTATCTTCATAATAGAATGGTTTATATTCATTTGGGTATATACCCAGTAATGGATTGCTGGGTCACATAGTCTTTCTGTTTGCAGGGTCTTTGAGGAATTGTCACACTGTCTTCCACAATGGCTTAACTAATTTATATTCCCACCAACAGTATAAAATCGTTCCTATTTCTCCACAGCCTCACCAGCATCTGTTGTTTTTTGACTTTTTAATGATTGCTATTGTGACTGGAGTGAAATGGTATCACACTGTGGTTTTGATTTGCATTTCTCTAATGATCAGTGATGTTGAGCTGTTTTTCATATTTGTTGGCTGCATGTATATTTTCTTTTGAGAAGTTTCAGTTTATGCCCTCTGCCCACTTTTTAATAGATTCTTTTTTTTCTTGTAAATTTGTTTAAATTCCTCATAGATTATGGATATTAGATGTTTGTCAGGTAGATAAATTGCAGACATTTTCTCCCGTTCTGTTGGTTGTCTGTCCACTCCAATGATAGGTTTTTTTGTTTGTTTTTTGTTTTGTTTTGTTTTTCTGTGCAGAAGTTCTTTAGCTTAATTAAATCCCATTTGTCAATTTTAGCTTTTGTTGCCATTGCTTTTGATGTTTTCATCATGAAATCTTTGCCTGTGTCTGTGTCCTGATTGGTATTGCCTAGACTTTCTTCCAGGGTTTTTATAGTTTGGGTTTTACATTTAAGTCTTTAATTCATCTTGAGTTAATTTTTGTATAAGGTGTAAGGGGGGGATCCAGTTTCAATTTTCTCAATATGGCTAGTCAGTTCTCCCAGCACCATATATTAAATTAGGAATCCTTTCCTCATTACTTCTTTCTGTCAGGTTTGTCAAAATTCAGATGTTTGTAGATGTGTGGTCTTATTTCTGAGATCTATATTCTGTTCCATTGGCCTATGTTTTTGTTTTGTTACCAGTATCATGCTGTTTTGGTTGCTGTAGACTTGTAGTATAGCTTGAAGTCAGGAGTGTGATTCCTGCAGCTTTATTCTTTTAGCTCAGGATTTTTGTGGCTATGTGGATTCTTTTTTGGCTACATATGAATTTTAAAGTAGTTTTTTTTCTAATTTTGTGAAGAATATCAATGGTAGTTTAATGGAAATAGCATTGCGTCTATGAATTAGTTTAGGCAGTATGGCTATTTTCACAATAGTGATTCTTCCTGTCCATGAGCATGGAATGTTTTTTTCATTTGTTTTTGTCCCCTCTGATTTCCTTGAGCAGTGGTTTGTTCTCCATGAAGAGCTCCTTGATTTTCCTTGTTAGCTGTATTCCTAGGCATTTTATTCTCTTCATAGTAATTGTGAATGGGAGTTCATTCATGATTTGGCTCTCTGCTTGTCTGTTGTGGGTAAAAAGGAATGCTTGTGATTTTTGCACATTGATTTTGTATCCTGAGACTTTGCTGAGGTTGCTTATCAGGTTAAGAAGCTTTTAGGTTGAAGTAATAGAAATTTTTTAAATATAAGATTACGTTATCTGCAGAGACAGTTTGAATTCCTCTCTTCCTATCTGAATACTTTTTATTTCTTTCTCTTACCTGACTTCCCTGGCTAGAAGTCCCAATACTGTGTTGACTAGGAATGATGAGAAAGGACACCCTTGTCTTGTGCTGATTTTCAAGGGAAAATGCTTCCAGCTTTTGCCCATTCAGTGTGATACTGTCTGTAGGTTTGTTCTACATGGCTCTTATTATTCTGAGTTATGTTCCATCAATACCTAGCTTGAGAGAATTTCGTCAAAGACCTTTTATGCATTTATTAAGATAATTGTGGTTTATGTCTTTAGTTCTGTTTACATGATTAATTATGTTTATTGATTTGCATATGTTGTACCAGCCTTGTATCCCAGGGATGAAGCCAACTTGATTGTGGTAGACAAGCTTTTTGATGTCCTGTTGGATTTGGTTTGCCAGTATTTTATTGAGGATTTTTGCATTGATGTTCATCAGGATATTGACCTGAAGTTTTCATTCTTAGTTGTATCTCTGCCAGGTTTTGGTATCAGGATGATGCTGGCCTCATCAAATGATTGAGAGAGGAGTCCTTCCTTTTAATTTTTTTGGAATAGTTTCAGAATAAATGATACCAGCTCCTCTTTGTACCTCTGGTAGAATTCAGCTGTAAATCTGTCTGGTCCTGGACTTTTTTTGGTTGTTGGCAATTTATTAATACCTCAGTTTCAGAACTCATTATTTGTCTATTCAGTGGTTTAACTTCTTCCTGGTTCAGTCTTGGGAGCGCATATGTGTCTGAGAATTTATCAATTTCTTCTGGAGTTTCTTATTTATTTGCACAGAGTTGTTTATAGTATTCCCCAATAATTGTGTGCATTCCTGTGGGGTCAGTGGTGATATCCCCTTTATCATTTTTCATTGTATCTATTTGATTCTTCCCTTTTTATTAGTTTAGGTAGTGGTCTATTTTATTTATTCTTTAAAAAAACAGCTCCTGGATTTGTTAAACTCCTTGAAATGTGTTTTCATGTCTTTATCATCGCCTTCAGTTCTGCTCTGATCTTGGTTATTTCTTGTCTTCTGCTAGCTTTGGGGTTTGTTTGTTCTTGGTTCTCTAGTTGTGATATGGTGTTGATTTGAGATCTTATTAGTTTTTTAATATGGGCATTTAGTTCTATAAATTTTCCTCAACACTGCTTTTTCTGTGTCTCAGAGATTCTGGAATATTGTTTCTTCTCATTGATTTCAAAGAACTTCTTGATTTCTGCCTTAATTTAACTACCCAGGAGTAACTCAGAAGCATGTTGTTGCATTTCTACTTAGTTATGTGGTTTTGACTGTATCTTAACCTTGAGTTTTAATTTGATTGCTCTGTGGTCTGAGAGACTGTTATGATTTTAGGACTTTTTTGCATTTGCTGAGGAGTGTTTTGCTTCAAATTATATGATCAATTTTAGAGTAAGTGCCATGAGGTGCTGAGAATAATGTATATTCTGTTGTTTTAGGATGGAGAGTTCTGTAGATATCCAGTTCACTTAAACTGGAGCTGAGTTCGAGTCCTGAAAATCCTTGTCAACTTTCTGTCTCAGTAATGTGATATTGACAATGTGGTATTAAAGTCTCCTATTATTATTGTATGAGAGTCTAAATCTTTTTGTAGATTTCTAAGAACTTGTTTATGAATTTTGTTGTTCTTGTATTGGGGCATAGATATTTAGAATACTTAGCTCATCTTGTTGACATGAACTTGTTACCATTAAGTAATGTCTTTCTTTGTCTTTTTTGATCTTTGTTGGTTTAAAATCTGTTTTGTCAGAAACTAGGATTTCAGCCCCTGCTTTTTTCTGCTTTTTATTTGTTTGGTAGATTTTTCCCTCATGCTTTTATTTTTAGCCTATGTGTGTCTCTGCACGTGAGATGGGTCTCTTGAATACAGCACACCAATGGGTCTTGACTCTACCCAGCTTGCCATTCTGTGCCTTTTAATTGGGGCATTTAGCTCATTTATATTTAAGGTTAATATTGTTATGTGTGAATTTTATTCTGTCATCATGATGCTTACTAGTTATTTTGCAGATTTGTTGATGTAGTTGCTTTATACTGTTACTGGTCTTTGTACTTCAGTGTGATTTTGTAGTGGCTGGTAACTTTTTAATTTTTTTCCTTTTCATATTTAGTGCTTCCTTTAGGAGCTCTTGCAAGGTGGGCCTGGTGGTGACAAATTCCCTCAGCATTTGCTTGTCTGAAAAGAATTTTATTTCTCTTTCACTTATGAAGCTTTGTTTGGCCATATGTGAACTTCTAGGTTGGGTATTCTTTTCTTTAAGAATGTTAAATATTGGCCCACAATCTCTTCTGGCTTGTAAGGTTACTGCTGAGAGGTCTGCTATTAGTCTGATAGGCTTCCCTTTTTAGGTTACCTGGCCTTTCTCTCTGGCTACCTTTAATGTTTTTTCTTTCATTTCTACCAACATTTTTTCTTTCATTTCAACCTTACAGAATCTGATATTATGTGCCTTGGGATTGATCTTCTTATGGAGTATCTTCCTGGAGTTCTCTGGATTTCCTGAATTTGAATGTTGGCCTGTCTTGCTAGGTTGGGGAAGTTCTCCTCGATGATATCTTGAAGTATGTTTTCTAACTTGGCTCTGTTCTCCCTGTCTCTTTCAGGTACTTCAATCAGTCAGAGGTTTGGTCTTTTTGCATAACCCCATAGGTCCTGGAGGTTTTGTTCATTGCATTTCCTTTTTTTTTTTTCCTAATCTTTTCTGCCTGTCTTGTTTCAGCAAGATAGTCTTCAAGCTCTGAAATTATTTCCTCCACTTGGTCTATTTGGCTATTGATAATTGTGGGTACATTGTGAAGTTCTCATGTTGTGTTTTTCAGCTCCATCAAGTCATTTATGTTTCTCTCTAAACTGGTTATTCTAGTTAATAGCTCCTGTAATGTTTTATCATGATTCTTAGCTTCTTTGCATTGGGTTAGAACATGCTCCTTTAGCTCAGCGAAGTTCATTATTATCCACCTTCTGAAGCCTACTTCTGTCGTTTTTTTCATCTCAGCCTCTGCCCAGTTCTGTGCCTTTGCCAAAGAGGTGTTGCAATAATTTGGAGGAGAAGAAGCACTCTGGCTTTTTGAGTTTTCAGTGTTTTTTCATTGATTCTCATCTTCTTGAGTTTATCTAACTTTGATTTTTGAGGCTGCTGACCTTTGGATGGGGTTTTTGTGGGGACGTTTTTGTAAATGTGTTGCTGCTTTCTATTTGTTATTCTTTTGACAGTCAGGCACCCCTTCTGGTTTGTTAGGGGTCCACTCCAGACCCTATTTGCCTGGGCCCCCTTGACACCTGGAGGTGTCACCAGTGGAGGCTGCAGAACAGCAAAGATGGCTGCCTGCTCCTTCCTGTGGGAGCTCCATCCCAGAGGCACACCAACCTTATACCAGCAAGAATGGTCCTAAATATGGTGTCTGGCCACCCTTGTTGGGGGCTCTCACCCGATGAGGAGGCATGGGGTCAGGAATCCACTTAATGAAGCACTCCGGCTGCCGTTTGGCAGAAGGAGTGCACTGTGGTGGGGAATCCGAATCATCTACACTTCCCAGGTTCCTCGGAGCCATCGAGGGAAAGACTAATTCCACTGATCCATGGAGACCATGGCTGCCCCTTCCCCAAGGGGCTTGGTCCCAGGGAGATCAGAGTTCTGTCTGTAAACCCCTAGCTAGAGTTTTTGAAATTCCTGCAGGGAGGCCCCACCCAGTGAGGAGGGATGGGTCAGGGTCCAGCCTAAAGAGGCAGTCTGGCCATGATCTGCCACAGCTGCTGCACTGCCCTATGGGGTATTTCTCCTGGGTCCAAACCGCCCAGTCTTCCTGGCACCAGCAGGGAAAAAGTGGCAGACTGGAGCTGCAATTATGACTGCCACTCATCCCCACAGGACTCAGTCATGTTAGGCAGCAGGCAGCTGTAGTAATGGCAGCTGCCCCTCCCCTCAGGAACTTGGTAATCTTAAACAGTCTCCAGCTGAGTGGCTGCTGAGAATCTGTACAGCTCTGTCCTTAGGACCCAAGGCCCTGGTCTCATGGGCTCACAAAGGGGATCTCCTGATTTGCAGGTTGCACAGATCCTTGGAAAAAGCATGGTTTTCTGGGTGGAGTAGCACAATCACTCGCCACCTTGCTTGGCTGGAGGTGGGAGCTCCCCTTGTTCCTTTCAGCTCCCAGGTGGACCTTTACTCCACTCTGCTTTTCCTCGCTCTCCAAGGGTTGTGCCAACTGCCTATTCAGTCCCAATGTGAGAACTTGGATACTTCAGTTGCTGGTGTAGCACTCATTTGCAGTTTTTTTTCTTCCCTTGTCGTTTTCATTCTTCTCAGTGGGAGCCTTTGACTGCAGCTATTTCCAGTCAATCGTCTTGGTCCCTCCCCACAACAATACTTTTTTTATAAAGAGTTATTCAGTGAAGATTGAATAAGTGGATAAACAGACGGAAGGCTAAGAATATCTTAGATTATTTAATGATAGTTAATATGGATATAGGAATAAGATTATTTTTCCAAGGCTCACATGTAATAGAAAAAATCCTTCATCCTTCAAGTAGTGGTGGTAGAAATAAGTTACAAATGAAAGTGTAATTATTAAATATAATAAATCAAGTTGTATAAAGCTATTGACTAATCTTTTATTAGAGTGAGCAAATACACAGCACAAGTGTTATTATATCTTTTTCTTTACCTATGGCAATTATTGTAAGAAATCCTATTACTCTCTTTTGGGGGATTCAGTTGAAATCTGAGAATCTTTATGTAGTAACCACTACCCATCAGTTGGACATTGAATATTAGGTAAAACCTGGTTGATATAAAGGCTCTAGTTTATATTTAATAAAAACCAGGGAAAAAGTAGTTATTAGTTCAAGGAATAGTTCTAGTTCTGTCTCATTACTGAAACCTGGCAGTTCTTACACTTTTTTTCTTAACCATCAAAGTAACTGTGTAATATTTAGGTTTACTTTTTTTTCTACTTCAACCCCTATATTTGTGTCTTCTTTACTGGGATTAGTGTTTTCTCCACTGTCCCTGTAATTCAGAAAGGATTACCTTAATCCTCTTTAAAGTGAGTTTCCTCTTTCTACCTAAGATCGAATTGAAAATTGATTCTTCATTGCCTTGAAACATGACCATCAAATTATTTCCTGTGCAACATTATTAAATATCCCTTGGCAACAGCAATTCTAGATTTTAGCTTTTAATCAAAATTTTCTGATCACACAGGTTACACATTAATTATATTGTCAATTAAGTTTGTAATTGCTTATGTAATAGCAGGGCTTTTAAATTTTTGGATGTAGTGTGTAGTGTGCTTTGAATAATAGATGAAGTTTTGTTCAAAGAAACAAGCTGTTCAAAACTTCAATGAACGAGACTGAGAATATAAATTGGACACACTGGATGTTCACTTTTTAATTCTTATATAAAGAAGTACAAGACAATATCTTATTAAAAATATGTCATTCACTTTAAAAAAATTATTTGTCTGTCTGACAAGAGATAACTGTGAACTTACTCTCCTTCTCTTTTGAAGAGTGACTAAAGAGCATGATTAGGCCAAGCTAGAAGGAGTGATAATGTTGTGAATAGAAGACTCAAAATTACCATATTTCATATATAGAAGTCATGGTTGCATTGGCTGTGGAATGGGTCCTAGAGCTAGTCAGAAAGCCTATCATGAAGATGAGAATAGAACAATAGAATTAAGGGAAGAGTACAGTGGATCTCTGACTTTATAAGTTTTCTTTTTACTGCTTAGATGCCAAACATCTGAATAAAAACTAAATAATTTATCATCTCATTTATCACTTCTCTGTGAACTCTGACATTTATGTGTTCGAAGGAAATATGATCTTTATGTATTTGAAGCAAATATGAAATTTATGAAATATGATATGAAATTTATATATTTGAATGAAATATGATCTTAAAAATAGAAAAGAATGTAGCTTAGTGGAAAGATGTTAACTTTGTAGCCTAACAGGAAAGGATTTGAATCTCATTTTTGCCGCTTTTTAGCTATAAATCTTAGGCAAGTAAACAAAAAAATTCAGCCACAGTTTCATTTTTGTAAAACAGAAATATATATCTGTCCTGCCATTTTCAGAATTAGAAATGATGTAAATGCCCATATTGGCACTTATTAATAGTGCTTATTATCATTATTGTTTTTAATGCTATAGTATTGTTATTTATCCTATACTTTAAATGAATAACTACATGCTATACTTGAGTATAAATTTTATTGTTTATATACCTATCACTACAAAATACATGTAAGGAAAATATAATGCTGACCAAATGTAAAATTTAGATATTTTAATTATAATTTTCTTTCTTTCAGAATTACTTACTGTCATCTACCTTTCCAGAGTAAATGGCTTTATGTTGGAACAGAAAGAGGAAATACACACATTGTAAATATTGAATCTTTCATTCTTTCTGGATATGTTATCATGTGGAACAAGGCAATTGAACTGTAAGTTTGAACTTGGATATCACTTTATTGGCTTAAATACTTTATACAGTTTTGTAACATATAGGTCAAATTACAGTTATTTGATACATCTATTACTAATTTATAATGAATTTGAGTGAAAAGTTTAATAAAATAACTTAAAGCCATAAAGGCTTTTTAAAATACATATTACAATATTTTTGGCTTTCCAAATACCATAAATAATTAAAGTTTATGTCTAAAAAGTTGATGACAATATAGTAAGGCTTATTCTACAAGCTACTCATGGAAATCTCACTTCGTTATAATTAAGCTTAGTATAGCCACTTTCAGTGAGAATGAATTGTGTTATGTAAAAATAATCGTGACTGCTGCATATGATTTTAATGCTTTTTAGCTTTTTCTTTTCTTGCCTCGTTAAAATACTGTTCTGGGCTCAAATATCTTTTATGTTATGATATATATGGTTTTTTTGGGTATATGATTGATAGCAATTACCACTTTGGCTTTGGCACTGATATTTAAGTCTCTATGCATGTAAAATATGAAATTCTCCAAATATCATACTTTGCGGAATTTCAAGCCATCTGTATTAGGCCATTTTGCATCGCCATAAAGGAATCCCTGAGACAGGATAATTTATATAGAAAAGAGGTTTAATTGGCTTATGGTTCTGTGGAAACATGTTGCTGGCATCTTCTCAGCTTTCAGGGAGGCCTCAGGAAGCTTACAGTGATGGTGGCAGGTGAAAGGGGACAGGCATGTCGTATGGTGAAAGCAGGAACAAAAGGAGGACTTGTGGGGAGGTGCCACACACCTTTAAACAACCAGATCTCACAAGAATTTACTCACTATTGCAAAAACTCACTTACTATGGCAAGAACTCACTATCAGAAGAAGACCCCTAAGTGGATGGTGCTAAACCATTCAAGAGAAATACACCTCCCATGATTCACATACCTCCCACTAGGTCCTACCTTCAGCATTAGGTATTGCAATTCAACATGAGATTTGAGTAGGAACGAATGTCCAAACTATATCACCATCTATTTGTAGTATATACATAAGCAATTCTTCTAGTAAAATTATTTATCAGAAAAACAACTTTTATTTAACACGTTTATGCTCTGTGCATATTAAGTCCTTGATAGGATGTTTGACTTGAAGTGGGCTCATTTTCTACATCATATTTAGTCTAAGTTTAAAAATTATTCTGCAAAATTCTGGTTAAAACATCCTGTATTTGTGAAGCTTGACTCTGGAAATAAATCTTTTACCTAATCTTAATATTTCAGTATGCATGTATGTTGCTTGATAAGGAAGGTTGTTACTAGTTACACTCTTGTCATGATAGTCCTTTTGTATTATGTCTGAATGGGTCTTTTATTAATGCTCCCACATTAGATTAGGAACTGCTCCAGAGAAGAATTTTTGTTTATTGTTCTTTTCTTGTTCTTCATACTTGGTTTATCTCTGTGCTTTCCAAAGTCGATACTAAATGATTAATGACATTATTGAAGCATCAATATGAATAATTGTTACATACACACTACCCTTGACTTACAGCTTTTATTTATGTTTTCCAGATAATTGGTTTGAGCTATTTTTCTCATTTCATTGTTCTGTGTGAATATTTCTAAAAACATTTATCCATAAACAATTATGTTTCTCCCAAAAGTTACTTTATTAGGTATTTGGGAGGGTCCTTTCCCCCTGTAATCCTAGTGCTATAAAAGCAATAAAGACAGCTGAATTTAATACTTTTTATATAATATTGTTTCAGGATATTGATAAAAACACACAAGCTTAGATAAACAAGAGAAAATTCAGTTGTAAAACTTTTAAACAAATTCAATATTAATGAAACATACATAGATGCATCATTTGTGTTCAGGTTGAATGCTACTAAAGTAACTGAGAAAAGTTTATTAAGCAAATCAAACATTTCACCACTCTTGCAATATCGTTCCTGTATTCATTTATGTAACAAATCCTTTCATGGTTCAGATTACCACCTGAACTAATGACTTATACTTTATATTTATGTATTTATATAGTCTCTACAACTTCAAGACTAGTGAAGAGTTTTTAAAAATGTGTCTTATAAGGGAGGCTAAGATCAGGAGAAATTATAGAGGCAAAAAAAGGCATTTTTATTTTCATAGTATTATACATATGATTCAACATTAGAATAGCTCTATTTTATATATAAAACTGTGTTTTATAGAGTTGTACATGCCTCTGAAAACGTTCTTTAAATATCTCAGAGAAATTATTAATAAACCATATGTCATCACTTCCTGAATGTCTCTTGATTTATTTAGACCAGATTTCCAAAAGTATGTTTCATAGAATTCTAATTCCACTGTGATAAATAACATTTTAAATGCCAATTTCCAATCTGCCAGAATTGTCTTTTTATTGCTCTCTACCTCTTGAGATACATTAGAAAATGTATGTAACTTCCTGTTAATATATGTCAAGTGTATGGGACAGTAATAAAATATGCATATAATTAAGAGTCATTTAATAAATATAATTTTAGTTCATGAATTTTAACGATATATTTTCTAAGTAGAACCAATGCAAGAATTATTTTTAAAAATATGAAATTGTTCCTATTTTAAGTCCTCATTGAAATACTTTTCATTTAATGTTTATTTTTCAGCTTGTTTCTATTTTTAGTGAATTATTCTAATTGTAATTAGAGACAGTTTCCAGGAGTATGAATAGTTGTATTTCCAAAATGTATATATTGGTTATTTGGAACCTGGGACACATTATTCATATAAACAGTGATATTTGCAGAATACCTTATAAAATAACTCTATAGAACTAAACTATCATTAAAACTATATGGGAATTTATATTGCAGATTCTAGCACAAAAAACAGATATTCTGTAGGGCAGCCCTAACATTTAAAAAAAGGAACCTTTTTTTCTACATGGGATTAAAATTTGGGCATGAAATTTATAAACAAATCATAAAAGTGTAAGACTCATGTTTAACATCATTCAAACATGTTTTTGAGCGCTGTTATTTGATAGATACTAGAAACAACTATGAACAGAGAAAACAATTTTTGTACTCCTGGGACTTTCAGTTTAATGAAGGCAAAGTTAAATAAAAAGGCAATTACAATATATTGGTAATATAATATGGCAATTTCATAAGAAGGACATCTATTATAATACAGACATGGGATCTCAAAGTGGTATCTGTGAAGGATGTTATATCTATGCTGAGATCCAAGGGATGAGTTTCAGTTAGATAAGTAAAATACCAAGGACAAGGACATTCCAGGCAGAGGGAACAGAATATTTAAAGGATGGAATATAAGATAATTTTCTGTTCTATGCCCAGAAATTTTAAGTACTGTAGTTTTTAGTTTGTTGGAACGTCTTGGAGATAGGCTAGCAAGAGATAAAGCTGGAAGGTAATTAGGTTTTATAATATGAAAGGCCTTGTAAGCCAATTTGAGAAGTTTGGACTTTAAGGCTAATAAGGAGCTAGATTTTGAGGGTTGTAAGCAGAAATTTGTCTCAATCAAATCTATATTTTAAAAATACTATGCTGAATGCAGGTATGGAGAAATGATTGGAGATAAAGAACGACTGTGTTCTTGGTAAACAATTATGTTGATGGTTGTAGGAGTGGAGATAAACCAACATATTAAAGAAATATTTAAAAGAGGGAAGAATAATAGGGAATAATTAAGGATAACTTCCCAGTGTTTGGCTTGAGCAAAGGTGTATAATGGTGCCATTGTATAAACAGTTGTATAATGGTGTACAACTGTGTATAATGGTGTATAATTTAGTGAATGTGCAAGACATGGAGTAAAATAATAAGCTGAATTTTAGGTCCATTGAATTGTAATGTATTAATAAGACTTTCAAGTGGAGTTGGTATAGAAGAGTGGTAGGAGGCAGGATATATGGATCTGAAGGTGATGAGAGAGATCAGAATTTACAGGATTGTTAAAACCATGAGAACAGATGAAATTGCACATGAAAAGTATGTAGAGAAAAGGTAGCAAACTATAGCCATTGAACTAATTATGACTCATAGATATGTTTTGTTTGGCCATCAGATTATTTAAATATGCTCTGAATTATTATTTTCTAATATTTAAAAATTGGTAAAATAAAGATAAAAAATTGGACTTTTTGATCAAACAATCCTAGTCTAGCATTCCTATAGGGCAATAATCAACTGCAACTGAATAGTAAGTTTCTTTATGTAGATGAGTAATGTGCTATCCAGGTTGGTACAGTTCTTATTCAGCCTATTTAACTCACTTGCAATATCTGCCTGGTTCCTGTAGGCTTTGTGACCATGTATTATGTGGGACTATATAGCTGTCTAGGACACGATACCATGGAATATCAACATTTAAGATATGGGAAGACAATGAAAAGTCCATAATGGAAACTAATATCAAAAAGGCTACTTTAGTGAATGGGAGAAAAAGAACTAAATAGGGATACCTTGAAGAATTACTGCACATTTTGTTAGGTAGCTAGTACATAAAAATAGTTCATTGATGATTCTATCTTAAGTAATTTTTTTGCAATTTTCAGAATCCAGAGTCCACAGATGCTTTATTTTTAGTTCAATTTCTTATGACCATAAGTTTTGCCAGGAGTGCTTTGTGGGTTGTGGAAGTTTAATGTTAGGGAACAAGCCAGAAGAAATATCCCAAAATGTTAATAGGCATTATCTCTATACAGTGAAATAAAGTGAATGCTCTTTCCTCTTCACTTTTGATGTGTTCTATGTTTAAGACAATAAGTAATGTTTCTTCTAGAGTCTGAAAAAGTAACTACAGATAATAGAGGTTTAATGCTAGATTACTTTCAGAACTAGAATATTTTATAGTTTAAGAATCTAAACAAAAGAGTCTTGTATGTGATCCAAGCAGTGTTTCTCAAAACAAATTTCTGTGATTTCATTAATATGATCAAAGAAAAAGGATTTATGGGCTAATAATTTTGTATAGAACTGAAGATTTACAATGCTCATTTGGCTCTAAGAAATTCTGTAGGGGAAAAAATATTTAATTTTGTTTAATTCAGGGTTTCCCAAACTTTTAAAATAATAACTTACCATTTTGGTAAGTGTTACTTCAATCAAACCAAGAGACAGAGAGGTTATGGTTTGTTGGCTTTTATGAATTCCTAGAAGATAATTTAAAGACATTAACCCTTATCAGAAGCATTTATACCTTTACAGAACACTGCATTTAAGTATGAATGATATGTTACATATAAATGTGGAAAGAATTAAAGCTATGTAAACTTTTTATGAAGCCCTGTTTACTTTTTCTTCCTCCATATATATATTTTATACTTTATATATATTTATACTATATATATTATCTATCTCTGCCCTAGCCCTCACTCCCTGACGGGCCCCAGTGTGTGGTATTCCCCTCCTTGTGTTCATGTATTCTCATTATTCAGTTCTCACTTATAAGTGAGAACATGCAATGTTTGGTTTTCTGTTCTTGTGTTAGTTTTCTGAGAATGCTGGTTTCCAGCTTCATCCATGTCCCTGCAAAGGAATTCATCCTTTTTATGGCTGCATAGTATTCCATGTTGTATATGTGCCACATTTTCTTTCTTTAGTCTGTCATTTATGGGAATTTGGGTTGGTTCCATGTCTTTGCTATTGTGAACAGTGCTGCACTAAACATACATGGGCATGTGTATTTATAATAGCATGATTTATAATCCTTTGAGTATATACTCAGTAATGGGATTGCTGGGTCAAATGGTATTTCTAGTTCTAGATCCTTGAAGAATTGCCACTGTCTTCCACAATGGTTGAACTAATTTACACTCTTACCAACAGTGTAAAAGCATTTCTATTTCTCCACATCCTCTCCAGCATCTGTTGTCTCCTGACTTTTTAATGATCACCATTCTAACTGGCATGAGATGGTATCTCATTGTGGTTTTGATTTGCATTTATCTAATGACCAGTGATGATGAGCTTTTTTTCATGTTTGTCGGCTGCATAAATATCTCTCCTTTTGAGAAGTATCTGTTCATATCCTTTGCCCACTTTTTGATAGGGTTGTCTGTTGTTTCCCTATAAATTTGTTTAAGTTTTTGTAGATTCTGGATAGTAGTCCTTTGTCAGATAAGTAGATTGCAAAAATGTTCTCCCATTCTGTACATTGCCTGTTAACTCTGATGATAGTTTATTTTGCTGTTCAGAAGCTCTTTAGTTTAATTAGATCCCATTTGTCTATTTTGGCTTTTGTTACCATTGCTTTTGGTGTTTTAGTAATGAAGTCTTTGCCCATGCCTATGTCCTGAATGGCATTACCTAGGTTTTCTTCTAGGGTTTTTTACGGTTTTAGGTCTAATGTTTAAATCTTTATTCTATCTGGAGTTAATTTTTGTGTAAGAATAAGGAAGAGACCCAGTTTCAGTTTTCTGCATATGGCTAGCCAGTTTTCCCAAAACCATTTATTAAATAGGAAATCCTTTCCCCATTGCTTGTTTTTTTCAGGTTTGTCAAAGATCAGATGGTTGTAGATGTGTAGTATTATTTCTGAGGCCTCTGTTTTGTTCCATTGGTCTAGATCTCTGTTTTGGTACCAGTGCCATGCTGTTTTGATTACTGTAGTCTTGTAGTATAGTTTGAAATCAGGTAGCGTGATGCCTCCAGCTTTTTTTTTTTTTCTTCTTAGGATTGTCTTGGCTATGTGGGCTCTTTTTGGTTTCACATGAAATTTAAGGTGCTTTTTTTAAAAAAAATTCTGTGAAGAAAGTCAATGGTAGCTTGATGGGGATAGCATTGAATCTATAAATTACTTTGGGCACTATGGCCATTTTCACGATATTGATTCTTCCTATCCATGAGCATGGAATATTTTTCCATTTGTTTGTGTCCTCTCTTACTTCTGTGAGCAGTGGTTTGTATTTCTCCTTGAAGAGGTCCTTCAGATCTGTTGTTAGTTGTATTCCTAGGTATTTTATTTTCTTTGTAGCAATTGTGAATGGGAGTTCACTTATGATTTGGCTGTTTGTCTGTTATTGGTGTATAGGTATGCTTATGTCTTCCTGTATGTATTCTAGAATGCAAATAGTAACTCTGATTTTCCAATTATCACATCAATCATACTATTTATTGAATGCATAGTATGTTTTGCTATAGTATTAGATGCTGTATGTATCTTTTCATCCACACAATTATTCAGTAGGGTCAGTGCTAATATTTCCATTTTTAGATGAAAATAGGATGAATCCACCAACAAAATTCATCAATATCCAATGAATCTGTGTTTATTCCTCTTGGTCACTCTGAGGAGTCAGTATCAGAAGATCCTAGAATTAATTTGTCACTTTGATTCCAAATAGTTTCTAAGATTTAAATTTTCTTCATTGTTTTGTATAGAATCTTTGATAATTTTTATGTGTCCTTAAGAAAGAAACTGAAACTATGTTAATATAATCATAATAAGATTAATTTGGCACTATTAGGTCATGGAGAAAGGCTGCAGAAAGTGGAGCAATAATAAAACCTTTGTCATATCAGGTCATGTCATATTTGATCATGACATAATCATTTTCAAAGTGATTTAAGTTAAACTAGGAATTATAAAAAGGAACATGCCAGGTATCAGAGTAGAATAAATTTAAAGTCAGATTGATATAACCCAGGTCTTTTAACAATATGCTGTTAGACTCATAATTATCTGTTATTTATTATACTAAATAATCTGATAAATGTAGTAAAACCAATGAACTAGGTTTTTCTAATTTGTTGGTTTTCTGTAAGAGGGTTATCACTAGAGTTATTTTTAAATCAAAGGTGCCACTGTACTTTTCTTTAGGGGAAAATAATCAGAGGAGATTTCATGTAAAAGGAAATCTTAAATCAGGTGTGTACATCACAATTTAATTGAGACAGGTTTACAGCGTTACCTTTGTGACTGTTAAAAAAAGTCAGGGGTGCTTATGTGACAAACATTTCAGATAATGAACCCCATTGTTATATGGATCTTTGTGTTTAATCCCATTTTTTAAAACGAGTAGTTTCCAGTTAGTAAATAAAAATACAGTTAGTAAAGTAAACCAAAAACTAAAGTGAATCTGAGCTTAACCCTAGAATGTTGGGATTTTATTCCAGTGTAATCTTAATTTCTTTGTTTCAGTCTCTAGTGGAAAGTATTTTAATGTTTGGTTTTTAGTTACTGTTCTGAATTTATTTAACAGATCCACCAAGACTCATCCAGGTCCAGTTGTACATTTAAGTGATAGCCCAAGAGATGAAGGGAAAGTGAGTATTATGATATCATTATTATTATTTTAATTTTACTCATTCTTGAAAAAAAGGTATACCTTACTATTATTGTATATCTAATATCTAGCCCAGTTGATAGCATGTTATATTATATTATTTAAAATGATAATTTGTAGAATTAACAAGTGAGTAAATGAATGAATGGATGAATGATTCATGCTACTGATGGTCCCAAATTAAGTCTTTAGCTTTATTGAGAGCTAAAATTGGTATTTAATACTGGCATTTTGAAGATGATAATATGTAGAACAACTTTAATTTTCAAATACTCTATGCTTGAATTTAATAATGTGATTATAATTTTCCTTTGTTACTCACTTTGGTAATGATAAGTGATCAATATTAAATAACATAAATTAGCCAATCTTGATTTTATTAATATGTACTTATATATAAAATGTTATAAGATTATAGAAATAATTCTTACTCACTTTGATTATTTTATAATTTGCCTTTAATGGTGAGGAAACAGTTGAAAACATGAAAATATCTAAAGTTTCTCTATTATTATAAATAATGTTTCTTCAATATATAATTTTTGCTAAGTACTATTGAAAATATTAATAAATTATTTAGTATATAGGTTTGGTTCTTTGTTTATTTTTAAAGGATAGAAACTGAATTAGCCTACCAAAAATTGAGCCTGAAAGGCAAGTCCACTCACCCATGGAATAACACTGGATCCCTTCACATTGATCCACAAGTACAATATAATTCCAATCAGGTGCCATCAGAGTTTATTTTTTAAGAATTCAAAAGCTGATTTTAAAATTTATTAAGAAGAGAAAATGTTTGTGAATAGCAAAGACATTTTTGAAAAAGAAATGCAATGTTACATTGGTACAGGGGTGTACAAGAAGACCAGTATACCTAAATAAATAATCCGTAAATGTTTCAAAATGTTTCAGGTATTGGGGAAAATGTTACATATTTTAGAGAAGATACCTGAGGACATAATTAGCTATTGAATAAATGGTGTTGGACAATTGGTTCTTCATTTTGAAAAGAATAGTAAGACCTCTGCCTCATACATACATAAAGAACCAATGTTTAGTAAACATTAAAATCATGACTCAGAAAGTATTCAAAGATGCTTGTAGGATATGGGTTATTAGTTACTGTGGAGTAGGGACACTCTTGGACAAAAATCTGAAAACTTTAGGGCATGTGTTATTACAAGTCTATCATAATAAGAGATAGGCAACAAAGTGGGATGTAATATTTCCTAGATGTCACAAATAATGAACATTCAAAATATATAAAGAACTTGTACTAAATCCTCATCTTGTAGTAAGAAATCAGTATATAATATCTAATGACTAAATCAGAAAATAGCAATATAAACATATTTAGACATATGAAAGTAAGGCTACCAAAAAAGGTGATTTTAAGAATTGATGTGGTTGCCTCTTACTTCTAGAGAGAAGAATTTGGCAGTGAGGAGGAAACAGCCTCACTAATAATTAGGGAAATAAAATATACAATTTGTTACCATCAGATGTTAAACACTGAAAATATTAATTTAAAAATATCAGATAATGGAAAAGGCACTGGGAAATAGCATCTAAATATATGTATATATACCAGGATGAGCAATTAAGCATTATCAACATTTAAGACATAGATTTATTTTTAGAATTTATTATGACCTGGAAAATTCATTTCCCATATCTACACTGTTTATGTGACTAATGGGGCAAACTGTTAAAATAGTCTAAGTGACTTTTATAGAATATTGAGTAAATGAATGTTGATATATTCATACTGTGGAATGCTGTGTTGATATGGAAAGTTCTTTACGATACATTTTTAAAAAATGAAAGTTACAGAACAGTAAGATAAAAAAACCACTTGAGCATTGCCTTTATATTTATACTTACGTATTCAAATGCCTAAAGAAAACAAAGCCTGAAAAAATATAAACAAATCTGGGAGGAGACTGAAGATCAGAATTGGGGAAAATGGTCAAAGGTATTCTTATTTTTTGTGTGTTGTTCAAATTTTTATGAAAGAATATAATGTAGCAATTATGTAATTACAGATTAAAAAGACTGCAAAATAGATAAATATTGGCATCAGAAAACTATAGGTTTGAGTTGTGTCTCTAGCATTTATTAGCATGTAATCTTGAATAAATCACTTCTTGTATATCAGTTTTTCCATCAATAGTTTTTTGTCACAGTTTTTTTTATTTTAATATATTCAGTTTTATCAGTCTTTTCATGTGATTCTTGCTTTTTGTTTTTTAGTCAGTAAATAGTTCTCTACCAGAGCGAAAATGCAATTCTATTTTTTCTATCTGTTTAAGACCATGATTTTCACAATTAGATTTTAATCTTTATGTAATTTATTTTATGATGATTTGATATGGTAGACTTTTATTTGTATATGTAAATAATTCATTTATTATATAGTCAATCTATTTTCCATTGATTATACGTCTCACTCATATATCAAGTTCCCATATTTGGGTGGGTCTTATGGGCTTTACCTTTTGCTGTATTATTTATCTACTATTGTACTGACATACTTTATTAATTATAATAACTTACAAAATATCTTGATATCTGGTAAGCTGGTCCCCTTTTTCTAAATTATCTTGGCTATTTCTGACTCATTATTCTACTATATGAATTTTGGAATCAGCTTATCAAGCTCAATGTAATTCTCAACTGGCATTTTGTTTGAAAATTGAATGTATAACTTAGAAAATATGCATGTTTAAGATATGGGTGTTCCATCTATAAATATGATATGTTTACTTTGGTTTTCATTTGTGTTTTGATATAAGTTTTTTCATAAAAGTTTTTTTATATCTTCTGCTAATTTAATTTGATAAGTACTTTATAGATTTTATTGCCCTTGTGACTTAATCTTGTTTCATAATTGATTATCTTTAGATTATAAAATATTATTGATTTTTTAATATTTTGTATTCAGCTACATCATTAAATGTTTTGTTTTTAATAGCTGTTCTTAGATTCTCTGGAATATTCTATGTATAAAAACAGCAAATATAGACAAATTTTCTTCCTTTCCAATATGTATAGTTATATACATCTTTTTTGTTTTTGTTGGCTAGGACCCTAGTGCAGTGTTGAATAAAAATGGTTTTACTAGGAACTTTCTTTTGTTTCCAACTTCAAAGGAAATGCTTCCACGATTCCAGCATTAAGTAAAATGGTTGTTGCAGATCTTTGATTGCTTTTATGAAGTTAAAAACATTCCACCTATTTTCAATATTCCAAGAGTTTAAAATTATGAATGGTGTTGAATTTTATTGAATGCTTTCTACATATATCAATATTATTTCTTATTTTGTTAATTTGTTGAATTATTTTAATAGATTATCTAACTTTAAACATACTTATTTCTGGAATAAATTAAACTTGGAAGGGGAAAGCTTCTCTTGGAAGCTAATTGGTGAAGTGCAAGAAGGAACAAACTGCTAAAGTTAAGGTTCCTACAAAATCAAGATAATATGGCTGGGCACGGTGGCTCATGCCTGTAATCCTAGCACCTTAGAGGGCTGAGGCAGATACATCACCTGAGGTCAGGAGTTCAAGACCAGCCTGGCCAACATGGTGAAACCCTGTCTCTACCAAAAACACACAAAAAAATTATCAGGTGTGGTGGTGTGCACCTGTAGTCTCAGCTACTCGGGAAGCTGAGGCAGGAGAATTGCTTGAATCTGGGATGCAGAGGTCGTAGTGAGCCGAGATAATGCCACTGCATTCCAGCCTGGGCAACAGAGCAAGACTTCGTCTCAAAAAAAAAAAAAAAAAAAGTCAAGATAGTGTCATAGAATCAGAAAATAGGCCATCTTCCCCCCAATATGTCATTTATAAAGAAACTGTGCATTGATCTATCGAATATAAGAGGGTACTCTTGAACTGAGAGATGCCTGTGTTGATTAGATACGGTATTGAGTACATCTGCTTGAATTCTCTCAGCTTCTCTTGTCTCCCAAACAAGGGCTGCTTGCTTCACTTCAGGTTTGGTAGAATTAATTAACTTCATGCAGTATTCCTTCCCGAAGTTGACAAGCTAGTCCCAGGTCTCTGGCTCCTTTCATTAATTCTGGATTCAGAAGATGTACTACAACATAAGGCATTCAATCTGGCTTCCCTAACAGATGCCAAAGGGATCAAATGGCACAATTCCGAAGAGAGAGGGTGTTAACCTCCCATGGAGAAAACCTTGACCACTGTTAGATAAGAGACAAGTAATAAATTATTCCTCTCTTCCTCCTTATTATTTCTCTAATTTGAGTCATAGTTTTCTCACATAAACTTTTGGAGACTTCCTGCAAGACCATGCCAGTACACCTGCTAGGTGACTGGTGATGTCTCTTCTGCTTCTCCCCATGAAATAGTGGTTAGTGTGATAATGAATCATCTTTCTTTTATTATTACAACCCTGAGAGTGCACTCTGGACTAAACCTTGCCCCAGGCTTTTTTTGTACACACTCCTGGTTAAGATAACAGTGCTTACAGTTATTCTAGATAAGGGACTGCTACAGCCACGAACCAAATCTGGAATGCTGCCTGTTTTCTCAAAATGTTTTATTGAATACAGCCATGCTCATTCATTAAGGTATTGTCTGTGGCTGCTTTCTTGCTGTAAGAGTAAAGCTGAGCAGTTAGGCTTGCAAAGCCTAAAATATTCACTATCTGGCCTTTACATAAAAAGTCTGCTGACTCCTGTTCCAGTTTGTAAACCCTCAGTATTGGATTTTTGAAGCTAGGTTGTCTCTTGTCTAAAACCAGCAAACTTGTTGAAGGTGCCAGGTAAAGTGAATTAAACCCTTCCATGTAGTGACATCATAGTTACTTTAAAAATGTTCCTCTGTGGACTAATCTTTCTATTCTAGAAAGATAAGACAAAGGGAGCTCAAGTAGTCATGGTGTTTGATATCGGGCAATGATAATAATATAATGATGATGAAATAAAACAACTTCCTCGAGGGCACTTGTATTAGTTTTCCATTGTCAAAATAAATTATCATAAATAGCTTAAAATAAAACAATTCATTATCTTTCAGTTCTATAGGGCAGAGTTTCAACACAGGTCTCACTGGGCTAAAATCAAGGTATCAGCAGAGTTGCATTCCTTTTTAGTGATTCTTGAAGACAATCTGATTTCTTGCCTTTTTCAGAGATTGCATGCATTCCTTGACTTTTAGCGCCTTTATCTATCTTCAAATTTAACAACATAGCATCTTTCTGACTCTTCTTCCACAATTGTGTCTGTTTCTCACCACAACTGGGAAACATTCTTCACTTTTAAAAGTCTTTGTTGTTGTTGTTGTTGTTATTTAAGGAACATATGGACAGGTTCCAAGGATTAGAGTGTAGGTATTAGAGTGTAAGACTCCTTGGGAGTCCTTTTTTCTTCCTACTTCATCTTAGAACAGTTAATTACTGATTTACCAAATCCCATAAGTCCTCTAAGGTAGCTTTAAATGAACTCTTACCTTCTGTAGCTCTAGGGAAGACTGTGCTAAAAACAGGCCCAGGAGCTGCTTATAAGGGACCAAGAACATAACTTTGATAGGTTTCATTTGTTAAAGTCAGAGCCCTGATAAGGAAAGAGTATGACCTTGGTATATTAGTTTCTTATGACTGCCATAACATATGACCACAAAGTGGGTGACTTAAAACAGAGAAATTTATTTTTTACCGGTTCTAATAGCCAGAAATCTAAAACTAAGGTGTCAGGCTGTGCTCCTGCTGAAGACTCTAGGGGAGAATACTTCCTTGCCTCTTCCAGCTTAGATGGCTCCTGATGTTCCTTGACTTGTGACAGTATAACTCGAATCTCTGCCTTCATTTTCCATTTTCACATGATCTTCTCTATGTCTCTGTGTGTTCTATTCTTTTTATAACAGCAGCAGTCATTGGATTTAGGGTAGGCCTAGGGTGGGATTTAGTGCCCGCCCTAAATCCAGGATGATTGCTTCTTGAAATCCTTAACTAATTATTTCTGCAAAATTTTATTTCCAAATAAAGTCACATTCTGAGGTTCTAGGTGCACATAAATTTTTGAGGGCACTATTCAACCATTAACCTGTGATGGAGAAATTTGTATAGATAAGCCTGAGAATATTGTAAATCCCAGCAACCCCCAATTTCCTCAAACCCTTCTGGTCAGCAGAAGTACCTCTTTCACTATTTTTGGAGAGCAGTTTCCCTTTTCTGGGTGACTATGTAATGACCTCACTTAAAATAATTTCCTTGTATGATGATGTTTTTCCTCACAAGACCACTTCCAATATCATTGCATTCAGGCAAACAACCAGAATCAGATCTCAGATCTCAGCACAACCTAACAGAAGCATAAATCTTCCTCCAGGAAGAAATAAACTAGATGTGAAGGAAATAGGATACCTACCAAAGGAATTGAGGATCTGACTAATTCTGTCATTCACCTAGAAAATGTGTTTAGAGTGGTTTTTAAGGACTTGAACTTGGGGGCTGCATAGGGGAGAGTTTATTTTTGTGGAGGCACTTACTTATGATTTTGGATTTAGTTCTTTGGCAGGAACACTTGGATATGGTCCTAGTAGTAATTTGCTGGGATGGCTCCTTGAAGCCTATACTAAAAAAAAGTAGAGACATCAGAGTCTTTTGGTATAGTATTAAAAAAGGGATCAGGGAGATGATAATGTTAAAATGAATATATTATGTTTGTTCTGGCAACTCACCTTTTGACTATGTTCCCTAGGAGGCTTCTGAGGACACTGTCTTCACTTAACCTAGTAAGAAATGCCCCAGAAAGGCAAGTATTAGCTTATTTGGAAGCTTGGTAGCGGTTGTCCCTTTTAAGGGCTTTGTTGACAGTAGGAGTTAATGGAAGAGAGTCAGGCTCTATAATATTCATGGATTGGTAGAGGCCAGGTGGCAAGATTTAACCCTCTGGCAATATGGGTTTAATTACCATAATAAGCAGCAAGGCTGGAGTGGCAGTGCAGGAATCTATGGTAATGACTAATATATCTTGATGTTTCTAGGGGCAAAATAAGTTGGGAAGCTGACTGAGATGTTGCGTGATCAGAAAAAATTTAAAAGCAGTTTAATTTTTGACATATACCATCAAAATGGAAAGTTACAATATCTCATCAGGTTTTCAGATATAAGTGAGTTTGCAGATTCAGAAGCTATTGATTAAAAAAGGAGCTAGTCGTCTGTCCCTGAAAAAGAATCCTGAAATGCTATCATAAGTACATATAGTAATTATAGAAACATCTGTGATCATTTGCAGAAGTAACTGTTTAGTGTTCAGGACTGTTAAATATAGTGTCAGAGCAGACATTAATACTGGGAAAAAAAAAAAAAGAAATTATGGTCCTCCAGTTAGAGGCAAGACCTATGGAATGAAATAACCAGTTGACAGATGGAGCTTTGGCCCAAGTCTAATCTCACAGTAGATCTAGTGGGTATGCAGACAAACCCAGTTATTTTCTCCAAATATATAATTTGGACAGATATGCTTAGTATCTGAAATAATCCTCATATTGGTTTGCTTACATTGTAATTAGAGGCACATAATAGGAAAGAAAAATGGAATCTCCTGAAACTGTCTTCCTCTGCCAATATTGTAATCAGAAGCAATAAAGCATCTCTGAAGAAATTGCAGAGATTAGCACAATTAGACTTGAATGATGCAATGGTAGTGGCCACGAATACATTATTGTTGAGTTCCATTGTGTAAGTTTTGCAAAAGAAAAAAATGGATTGAGGTTGCTATAAAAATAACCAGGTGACAGTCCCAATCACAGCTGCCCAGCTGTTGATACTTTTTTGGGTATAGATCAACATTGTTTTTCACATGGATGTGGGATGCACCCCATATTAACAGAGAAGAACAAAAGAAAGGACTGAAGTATAAATTCAAAATCTTTCTCCAGGACTATGTTATTTTTCCTGCTCTCAGTCATAATATAATTCTCAGGACTTGATTGGACATTCTTTAGAAAGTATACCAATTCACTTTGCTGCATATGTAATGCTAATTGCATCTGGTGAGCAAACCTGGAAAGTACCTTTATAATTCATAAAATTCATGTTTCAGAGGGTAGGAAGAAAATATCACAAAGATCCAGAGGCCTTTACCATATATAAAGATTTTTAGGGTCTTAGGGTCTGGGGCATACAGACCATCTCCTCTACATTAGAGCATAAGCTATTTTACTTCTCCTAACTAAGAAAGTGTCGCATCACTTGATGATGCTTTTAGATTTAAATAATAGTTTATAATGTCCTTGAAATTACTGAACCAACTAATTTTTAGATCACCCAAAAGTCTGCCAGTTTTGAGTGAAGCCCTAGAGAAAAAGCTGGTAGTGTTTGTCCCCTAAGTCAAAGATGCTTTGCAAGCTACTCTACCACTTGGGACGTATGATTTTGTAGATCTGATAGAGCTTAATGCATCAGATGGATAAAATGTTCTATTGGAAAGCCCACTAAAGGAGTCACAGCAGTTACTATCCATTTTCAAAGCAACTCCTGACATACTCCTGGGCCCTTGTAGAGTCTGAACTATGGAACACCAAGTGACTATGTAACCTGTGCTGTCCATCATGAGTTAGATGTTATATTCACTGAGTCGTAAAATTGGGTGGGAGACATGGTATATTTAGGATATTAGCTTTGAACTTTCAAAAAGTTATTAGTAAATTAGATGTACACAGAGTCAAGAATTCCATCTGTTGGAAAAATACCTTCATCTCAGCCTACATATATAATCTCATGGGATTGGAGGGAAATACCTAAAACCAATTGACAGAGGAGGAAAGAAGTTATGCCTGTTTCATAGACAAGTCAGAAGATTGGTTGGCATTAGTTGGTTATAGACTGTTGCTCAATTACGTCTCCATTAAAGGAAACCCTGGCTGACACTGGTAAAGAAAATTGTCGCAATTTGTAGAGCCAATAGCAGTATACTGCATTATGCATTTCATGTTAATAATGACACAATTATTTTAAATTCAGAAAAATTTTCTTCTTGAAAATGATAGATTTTTCATTAAACAATTAGATCAAGTAGAAAATACAAATTAAAATAGGTGAAAATATAAACATCAAAAATAGTAATTAGATATCATAATCTGTGGAATATGATGAAAATAATTAAGAAAAACAATTTGTAGCCTTTACATCTTATATCAATAGAATTATAAATTAAAATACATAAGTCTAACATGAAACACATAAAGCTAGAAAAAAGATCAAGAAAATAAAGCAAAAGGAAGCATAACAGACATAAAGACATAAGAGCAGAACTTCAGTTAGTTCTGATTTTAAGCTATGTTATAAATTAATCAACATGCTAGTTCTTTGAATAGAACATAAACAAAATATGCAAACCAATATCTAACCTAATCAAGAAAAATAGGGAGAAAACAAAGTTACACAGAATAATACACAAAACAAGAGGAAATCATACAAAAACTAAGGAAACTTTTAAACTTTCAAGTTAAATTATCTTACACAACTCTAAGCAAGTAGATATAAAATCCTAGGTAATGTGGGTAATCCCATAGGGAAATTATTAACAGTGATACCACTGGAGACAGAAAGTTTATGAAAATGAAAAAGTTATTAAATTACTACTTCCACCCAGAAGTAAAGACACAGATGACTTTATAATGGAATTTTACTACTTTTTCAAATATTAAATAATACCAATATTAGATGCTACATAGACTGTTCTTAAAAAGAGATTACCAACTATGGCCAGTGGGACAAATATGGCCTGCCTGTTATTCTTTTAAATAAAGTTTTATTGGAGATTGTATAGTCTGGAAAGCCTAAAATATATACTCTTTGGCCTATTACAGAAAAAGTTTACCAACCCCTGTTCTGAGTATAGTTTCAAGAAAGAAAAAAATTCAAATTGCTTTTAAGGAGCAATTATAAGAGTGATAAGTAAATCTAATAAAAGTTGCATGAAAAAACTATGGATTTGTTGGATGTATTAATATCAGCAGAAAAGGAGCAACATCAGCAAGGTGGCAGAATAGGAAGCATGGGTTTTCATTCTCAGAAACACACAGTCAGCTGCAATTCACATATAGATTCCCTTTGAGAAAAATGACAAAGTAATTGAAAAGTTTCTAAACCCCAGGAGAACATGAAACCAGATTCACTAACACCAGTAAGGAGATTTAGGATGCCTCCTTACCAGAAACCCTGCTCCTGGTGCAGTGCCATATGATCAAGGAGAGATTTTCTGGATTCCAGCTTCATCCAAGGGAGGTAAGAACTTTGTTGATATATTCAGCACCTCAATTTTTCTAAAGGGGCCTGCCAGAGAATCAGCTTCTATCTTGCCAGTCTTGGAGCACGGAGGTCTGAAACAGTCTAGCTGCCTAGACAAGAACAGAAGCAGCAAATTGGGCTTATAGATGCTTTTGACCTTCCCTGCCCTGCTGCTCAGCACAGAGGACAGATGAAAAATCCCAGCCCTCAGCTTACCCCTTAGGTTGAAAGGAGTTGATCTGTGCATCCAGTACCCCAGTTTCTCCAGGGGTGCCAAAACAAAATAAAAAACGTAGCACATGTCTCACCAGTCCTGAAGCTCTGATGGGTCTGGTACATCTAGCTGTCTGGGGAGAACCAAGGTGGTGGCTTGAGCTGGTAGATGCTGTATCTACCCCACTGGGCTCAGCACAGATTGAGAAGATAAAGACCACAGATGCCTGTATCTCCATGGGAAAGGGAAGAGTAAATAGAAGTCCTCAGAATCTCTGTCTAGGCCAATTGGTGGGGAACTTCTCTATGAGGACATCTCAGGAAGACTGAGAGAGATGCCTGCTTTGTCTAATGTGCAGAAAGCAACATAGTCAAGGAAAATGAAGAATCAGGCATAGATTTTTTCAAAAAAAATAATATAATGGAAACCAATCCTAATGAAATAGATTTATGTGACTTACCTGATAGAGAATTAAAATAACTCTCATAAAGAGATTCATTGAGATCAAGAAAGCAATTCATAAACAAAACTAGAATTTTCAGCAAACAAAAAATATTTAAAAGTACTAAACAGAAGCCATGGAACTGAAGAACACAATAATAAAACTGAAAAAAAATCACTAGAGGGGTCAACAGCAGACTACAGAAAGTAGAAGAAAGGATCAGTGAAACCAAAGACAGGTAATTAGAAATAATTCGGTCAGAAAAGCAAAAGGGGAAAAGAATGAAGAACAGGGAAGAAGCCTTACAGGACTTATGGAGTACTATTAAAATGGTCCACTAGGTATATTATGGAAGATCCAGAATGAGAAGAAACATATCAAGGACCAGAAAGCTTATTTAAACAAATAATGAGGGCTGGGCATGGTGGCTTATGCCTGTATTCCCTGCACTTTGTGAGAGGCTGACATGAGAGGATTGCTTGAGCCCAAGAGTTTGAGACCAGCCTGGACAACATGGCAAGATCCTGATTTTATAAAAAAGGAAAAAAAAAGATAGAATAGTTGAAAGCCTCCCAAATCTGGAGAGGGAAGTAGACATGCAAACCCAGGAACCCCAAAGAACGCCAAATAAAATAAGCCCAAGGAAATCTACATTCAGATATGTTATTATCAGATTGTCAGAAGTCAAGGGCAAAGAGAGAATTTTTAAGAGCAGCAAGAAAAAGTGATTGGTCACATACAAGAGAATCTTTATAAGATTATCAAGAGTTTTTAGCAGAAATTTTGCAGGACAGAAAGGAGTGGTATAATATATTCACAATGCTTTAAAAAAAATACTGTCCATCAAGAACAGTATATTCAACAAAACTGTCTTTCAAAAATGTAACAGATAAAACCTTTCCCAGACAAACAAAAGCTGAAGATGTTTACCACCACTAGATCTGACTTGCAAGAAATTTTAAAGAGTTCTTCAATTAGAATCAAAGGGAAAGCAAGATGGCTGTTGTATTAGTCCATTCTCACACTGCTAGAAAGATATTACCTGAGACAGGGTAACTTATAAACAAAAGAATTTTAATTGACTCACAGTTCTGCATGGCTGGGGAGGCCCAAGGAAACTTATGGCAGAAGGCAAAGAGGAAGCAAGGCATGTCTTACATGGTGACAGGTGAAAGAGCGAGTGAGCAAAGGGGAAGTGCCACACTTTAAAACCATCAGATCTCATGAGAACTCCCTCATTATCAAGAGAACAGCAAGGGCAATACTGACCCCATGATCTAGTCACCTCCCACCAGTTCCCACCCCCTCAACACATGGTGATTACCATTTGAGATGAGATTTGGATGGGGACACAGAAACAAACCATATTAGCTTTCTTAGTTTATTTTCTGTTGCTTGTAATAGAATGCTTAAAACAGAGAAATTCATAAAGAAAAGGAATTTATTTCTAACATTTATCAAGACTGGGAAGTCTGAGGTCTAGGGAAGGCATCTGGTGAGAACCTTCTTGCTAGTAGGGACTCTGTGGTGTCCCAAGATGGAGCAGGGCATCACATAGTGAGGGAACAGAGTGTGCTAACATTCTTGTTCAGGTCTCTCTTATACAGCCACTAGTTCCCTTCCTATGATACCTCATTAATTCATTAACCCATTAATCTCTCATTAGGGCAGAGCTTTCATGATTGAGTTATCTCTTAAAGGCCCCACTTGTCATTACTGCTATAAGGAGATTAAATTTCAACATGACTTCTTGAGTGGACATTCAAACCATAGCAATGGTGAAGTAAGACTCTTCAGTGATAGTCACCTACAGAAACTTCAGTTTTAACAACTATGCATGAAAAACCCTTTATACGAACTAAGGAAACCAGTGAGTTATTGGAGTACCTTGCCTTAGCATAATAAGAACAAAAGACACACCAGGCCCATCACAGTAAAACTCAGTACTGTGCAGAGCTCATTCACCTCTGACAACAGGCTGGTATGCACAAACATCTAGACCCTTTAGACCAGTGGTGTCCAACCTTTTTGGTACTAGGAACTGTTTTTGTGGAAGACAGTTTTTCCATGGACTGGTGGGAAATGGGGGGTGGGGGTGGTTTTGGGATGATTCATGCACATCACATTTATTGTGCACTTTATTATTATATTGTAATATATAATGAAATAATTATGCAACTCACCATAATGTAGAATCAGTGGGAGCGCTGAGCTTGTTTTCTTACAACTAGAGGGTCTCATCTGTCGGTGATGGGACAGTGATAGATCATCAGGAATTAGATTCTCATAAGGAACATGCAACCTAGATCCCTTGCATGTGTAGTTTACAATAAGGTTTGCACTCCTATGAGAATCTAATGGTGCCACTGATCTGACAGGAGGTGGAGCTGTGGCAGTAATGTGAGTGACTGGGATTAGCTATAAATACAGATGAATCTTTGCTCTCTCACCTGCCACTTACCTCATGCTGCATAATCTACTTCTTAACAGGCCACAGACTGGTACTATGGCCAGAAGTTGGGGACCCCTGCTCTAGACCACCCTGGTGTCATGAAAAGCTACAACACCAGCTGATGGGCTCAAGTTCCAGTCTGCATTACCACTGGTTAACTGCAGTGACCTCAAGCCCCCAGGAATCCTCAGTGCCAGGCATACTATAGCTACTGAAGGCCTTAGTCATGTCCAGGTGCCAGACAGGAACCCATGGCCCTGGTAGAATGAACTTGAGTTCTAGCCTGCATCACAATTGGCCAACTACAGTGCCCTTAGGCCCTGAATAAACCTGAGTGGCAGGCAGGTTATAGCTGCTGTGGGCCTTAGGCATGCCCTAGTGCCATGCTCATCTTAGTAGCAATGGCCTTTGGGTATACGTTCAGCAGCCAAAGGATTACTTATGCCTCCCTTTTTCCAACACCAGGCAGCACAGCACAGAGAGAGACATCATTCACTTGGCAAAGGAAAGGAAAGTATAAGCAAAGGGTTTTGCTGTAGAATCCAGTATAGTGCCCACCACAGTAAAACTCAGTATCTAGTAGACCCCCTGCTCCCACAGCTCCTGGCACTAGACTGGTATGCAAAGGCAGAGCTTCTAGACCTGCCCTGGTATCAATTAGGACCCCATGGGCCCTTGCAAAACAGACTTAAGACCCAACCCACACTTTCTTGCCTATTCAGCAGTGTTGAAACCTGAATAAACCATAGTGGCAGGCAGGCCATAGCATCTCTTGGCCTTGGTCATGTGCTGCACTGATCTTAGAAGCCAAGGGTTTTTGCTGTAGTCCAGTGCTTTATCAGCATCAGAGGCGAAAAGATTCCAGCTGCAGCAATCTTGGGCTTGGAGCACTCATAGCCCTGCAAGAGCTGAAGTGATAATGGGCACAGGGACCTAATCAGGTCAACCTGTCCTGAATCTCTGGACAGGGTTACTATAAAAGGAAGCTCCCAAACAAAGCAAGACCTGTGAAGACTGGATTAGGTACCTGCATCAGTGCATAGACATCAACACATGGCTACAACAATCAAGATCAGTGAGGGAAACATACCACCAAATGAACTAAATGACAGACTAAAGAACTGCCTGACAAAGTATTTAAAGTATTAGGTTGGTGCAAAAGTAATTGCTGTTTTTGCCATTACTTTTAACGAACTATTAGGTCTAAAGAACTATTACTAGTTATTTTAAGGAAAGTCAGCAAACTTCAAAAAATACAGGAAAACAATCCAGAAATTTAGCAGAGAAACTTATCAGAGATTGAAATATACAAAAAAAGTCAAAAAAATTTTTATTTCTAGAGCTGAAAAATACATTGACCATGATGAAAAATACAACAGAGAGCACCAACTGCAAAATTGATCAGGCAGAGGAAAATTCTGGGAACTTGAAGACTGATTGCTTAAAAAAATATACAGTTAGAGGATAAAAACATTAAAATAATGAAAAAGAAATGAATGAAGAAAACTCATGGGGTTTATTGGATAACATTAAAAGAGCAAAATGCAGCTTACCAGTATTCAAAGGGAGTAGAGAAAGAAAAAGGGATGAAAAGTATATGTAACAGGAAAATTTCCAGGCTTCCCAATAGTCCTAACGGCTAACAGCAGAAACCTTATAGGCCAGAAGAATGTGGAATGATATATTCAAAGTGCTGAAGGAAAAATATTGTCAACCAAGAATACTATGCCCAGCAAATCTGTTCCTTGGAAAGGAAGGAAAGAGAAAAATTTTTATGGACAAAGAAAAACTAAGGGAATTTATCTCCACTAGACCTGTCCTATAAGAAATGCATAGGGAGTTCTTTAAGGTAAAAGAAAAGGATGCTAATGAGTAACACAAAACATCTGAAAATATATAACTTGCTGGTAAAAGTAAATATGCAAATGCTAAATACTCTAATAATGAAATGGTAGTGTATAAATTACTAACATCTTCATGGTAGTTGAAAGGTTAAAAGGCAAAACTATTCAAAGCAATAATAACTACAATAATTTGTTAAGGTAGATGCAAAATAAAAAATTGTGTACTGTGACATCAAAAATTCAAAATGGGGAGTGTGGAGTTAACAAATACAGGTTTTTTTTTTTTCTTTTTCTTTTTGCAGTTGCAGTTATCAGCTTAAAATAACCTATTATAACTCTATTTTTTCTAAGCCCCACAATAATTAAAAAGCAAAAACCTCTAATAAATACACTTAGAATAAAAAGCAAGTAATTAAAACATATTCCTAAAGAAAACAACCACAAAGAAAGATAGTAAGAATAAGAAGGTCTCTAAAAGGCAGCTAGAAAACAATGAATAAAATGGCAGTAGTAAGTTTTTATCAATAATTACCTGGAATATAAATGGATTAAATTATCCAATTAAAAGAGAGTGGTTGAATGGATTAAAAGATAAGAACCAATTATATATTGCCTAAGAGAGACTCACTTTACCTGTAAGGACACATAGACTGAAAGTTAGGGGGTAGAAAAAGATACTTCATGCAAAGAAAACCAAAAGAGAGCACTATTAGCTATACTTAGATAAAACAAACTTCAACTAAAAAACTGTGCAATGATAAAAGGATCAATTAAGCAAAAATATATAGCAATTATATAGGTACCCAACTTTGGAGCTTCTAAATATGTGAAACAAATATTAATAGATCTGAAGAAAGAGATAGACTGTAATACAGTAGAAGTTGGGGACATTAGCACCTGACTGTCAGCAATAGATAGATCATCCAAATACAACATCAACAAAGAAACATTGGATTTAAACTGCACTATAGGCCAAATGGCCCCAAGAGACATTTACAGAACATTCCATACAACAACAATACACATTCTCAACTGCACATGGAACATAACATGATAGATCATATGTTAGGCCGCAACAAAGTCCTAACATATTTAAGAAGACTGAAATTATATCAAGTATTTTTTCTGAATACATGATGTAAAACTAGAGATTAACAAGAGAAATTTGAAAATCTCACATTTATGTAAATATTAAACAGCATGTTTCTGAACAACAAACATGTCAATGAAGAAATTAAAAGTGAAATTTTAAAAAATTCTTGAGACAAATGAAAATGGAAATACAACATACCAAAACCTGTAGGATACAGCAAAAGCAATTCTAAGAGAGGAGATTAAAGCAATAAGCAGATGTCATAGCAATGAAAAGGAAGAAAGTTAAACAGCCTAATGTTGTACCTAAAGGAAGTAGAGAAAGAACAAATTAAACTAAAAATAGGAGGAAAGACATATTAAAGATAAGAGCAGAAATAAATAGAGTGTACAAAAAACCCAAAGATAAGTGAGTAGTTGGTTTTTTTCAGTCAACTTATCGAATAGGAGAAAGTGTGCAAACTATGCATGTGACAAATGTCTAATATCTAAAATCTATGAGAAACTCAACAAACAGCTCCATTAAAAAGTGGGCAAAGGACATGCTTAGACATTTCTCAAAAGACAAACATGTGACCTACAAACATATGAAAAAATGCTTAATATCTCTAATCATCAGGGAGATACAAATTAAAACCACAGTAAGATACCATCTCACACCTGTGAGAATGGCTTTTTCTTTCTTTTTCTTTTTTCAGACAGAGTCTCACTCTGTCGCCAGGCACCAGGCTGGAGTGCAGTGGCACAATGTCAGCTCACTACAAACTCCACCTCCCAGGTTCAAGCAATTCTCCTGTCTCGGCCTCCTGAGTAGCTGGGACTACAGGTGCACACCACCACGCCCAGCTAATTTTTGTATTTTTAGTAGAGACAGGGTTTCATCATGTTGGCCAGGATGGTCTTAATCTCTTGACCTCATGATCCTCCAGCCTCGACCTCCCAAAGTGCTGGGAGTACAGGCTTGAGCCAATGCACCCAGCCAAGAATGGCTATTACTACAAATTTTTAAAAATAACAGATGCCAGCAAGGTTGCAGAGAATAGGGAATACTTATACACTGCTGGTGGGAATGTAAATTAGTTAAGCCACTGTGGAAAGCAATCTAGAGATTTCCTAAAGAACTGAAAGCAGAGCTACCATTTGATCCAGCAGTATCGTTACTGGGTATATAGCCAAAGAAATACAAGTTGTTCTACCATAAACACACATGCATATATATGTTCATTGCAGTACTATTCACAATAGCAAAGACATGGAACCAACCTAACTGCCTATCAGTAGTGGACTGGATGAAGAAAATGTGCTACATTTACATGATGGAGTACTACACAGCTATTTATAAAAGTGAGATCATGTCCTTTGCAGCACATGGAGGGAGCTGGAGGCCATTATCCTAACCAAATTAACACAGGAACAGAAAACCAAATACTCCATGTGCTCCTTGTAAGTAGGATCTAAAAATTGTGTACACACAGACACAAAGAAGGGAACAGTAGACACTAGAGCCTATTTTAGGGTAGAGGGTGGGAAGAGGGTGAGGATTGAAAGGCTACCTATCAAATATTATGCTAATTACCTGGGTGACAAAACTATTTGTACACCAAACCCCCATAACATGCAATTTCCCCATGTACCAAACCTGCATATGTACCCCTTAAACCTAAAATAAAAGTTGAAAAGAATAAAAACTTTTTAAAAATATAAACAAAACTGGCAAACTTTTATCTAGGCCAAAAAAAAAAAAGTGTATACCAAATAAAATCAGAGATAAAAAACAGTTATGTCTGATACCACAGAAATTCAAAGGATTGGCAGACTGTTATGAACAATTTTAAGCTAACAGATTGGAAAGACTAAAAGAAATAGATAAATACCTGGATACCAAAACCAGATAAGGATACAGTAAAAAAGAAAACTCCAGGCAAATGTTCCTGATGAACATAGATGCAAAACATTTAACAAAATACTCAACCTGTAATCCTAGCACTTTGGGAGGCCAAGGTGGGCGGATCGCCTGAGCTCAGGAGTTCTCAACTAGCCTGGGAAACACAGTGAAACCCCATCTCTACTAAAATACATAAAATTAGCCGGGTGTGGTGGCATGCACCTGTAGTCCTAGATACTCAGGTGGCTGAGGCAGGAGAATTGCTTGAACCCGGGAGGTGGAGGTTGCAGTGAGCCAAAGATCATGCCACTGCACTCCAGCCTGAGTGACAGAGCAAGACTCCATCTCAAGAAAATCAAAAACAAAAACAAAAAAACAAAATCCTCATCCAAATTCAACATCACATTGAAAAGATCATTCATTATGACCAAGTGAGATTTATTGCAAGAATACAAAGATGGTTCAACATATTCAAATCAATAACACAATGCATCATATTAACAGAATTAAGGACAAAAGCCATATGGTCATTTTAATACATAGAAAAGGCATATGACAAAAATCAATATTGCTTTATGATTAAAAATTTCAATAAATTAGATAGAAGGATTGTACCTCAATGCAATAAGGGCCACAATTGACAGACCAACAGCTAACATCATACTGAATAGGAAAAAGTTGAAAACATTTTTCTGATATTTGGAACAAGGTAAGGATGTCCACTCTTGCCAATCCTATACAACATAGTACTAGAAGTCTTAACCAGAGCAACTAGACAAGTGAAATAAATATAAGGCATCCAAATTTGATAGAAGGTAGTTAAATTGTCCTTTTTTGCTGGTGACATGATTTTATACATAGAAATCCCTAAATACCCCTCTAAAAGGCTTTTAGAATTTATAAATGAGTTAAGTTGAAGGTTATAGAATCAATACGCAAAAGTCAGTAGTGTATATATATATGTGTGTGTGTGTGTGTATATGTATGTGTGTATATATATACATAGATAGAATTTACTATTAGATAATTTACTATACACACACATATATATATAAATAAATAGTAAATTATAAAAGAAATCAAGAAAACAAATCTATTTACTATATCCATTAAAAAAACCTAGAAATAAATTTAGCTAAGGAGGTGAAAGATCTCTACATTGGAAATTATAAAACATTGATAAGAGAGATTGAAGAAGACACATAAATGGAAAGTAATCCCATATTCATTAAGAGAATTAATATAGTAAAAACATTTTTTACCACTCAGTGTTATCTATAGATTCAATACAATTTCTATCAAAATACCAATACCATTCTTCACAGAAATAGAGAAAACATCCCAAAGTTTCTATAGAGCCGTGAGAGATTCTGAATAACCAAAGCAGTCTTGAGCAAAAAGAACAAAGCTGGGGGTATCACATTACCTGACTTCAAAGTATACCGTGAAGCTGTATTAACCAAAACAGCACAGTACTGGTATAAAAACAAATAGGCTGATGGAACATATTAGAGAGCCCAACATAAAAATCCACACATTTACAGCCAAACAGCCAATTGATTTTTGACAAATGTGCCTAAAGCACATAATGAAGAAAGTCTCCTTAATAAATAATATTGGAAGAACTGTATATGCATATGTGGGAGAATGACATGAGACACTCATTTAATGCTTCATGACATCAATATGGGCAAGGAGTTTTTTGAATAAGCACTCAAGCACAGGCAACAAAAATTAAAATAGACAAATGGGATTATATCAAACACAAAAATGTTTGCATAGCAAAAGAAACAGAGTGAAAAGACAATCTACAAGTGAAATAAGTTAGTCATAGAAAAATAAATATGTTCTTACTCATATCTGAGGGCTAAACAAAAATCGAGCTAGCAGGATTAAAGTACCATTGTGGTCATTAGAAACTAGGAAGAGTAGAAGGCAAGGGGAAGATACGGAGAAGTTGGTTAATGGATACAAAATTACATCTACATGGAAGGAATGAGTTTTAGTGTTCCATAACACTATAGGTTGAATATGGTTAACAGTTATTCAGTGTATATTTATAGAAGCTAAAAGAGAAGATTTTGAATGTTCGTAACACAAAGAAATGATGAATATTCAAGGTGATAGATATGCTAATTATTGTGATTTGGTCATTACACATTGTTCATATGTAAAAAACACTCTCATAAACATGTACAATTATATGTCAACTAAGAAGAATGACACATGTCAAATTAAAAAAAAAAACCCTATGAGAGGGGTACTATTACAGATGAAACAATTAAGGCAGAATATGAACTACCCAAGATTATGTTGCTAGTAGGTATGAGAACTAGTGTTTAAACCCAGGCAGTATGGTTCAGAGTCAATGCTCTTAACCATCACACTATAATAACAGATGTAATAAATGTTTGCTTACCTAGAGGATGTAAATTGTATTTTTATTCCCAGTTCTGAATCAAAATGGTGATTCGAAGGCAATAGAACATTAACCTCATCACCATCATTTAGGCTTAAAATACTACATAGTCTACTGCAACCAGTCAGGATTAATTCTCAAATTTATGAAACTTGAAGAGTGGAGACAATGCAGAGGAAACCATACTTAGCAGCGGAACATTTATTACTGTAAGCAGATTTCAAAGTATTTTGAACAAACCAACACTTATGCTGAAAGTGACAATAAAAGACTTGGAAAAAAACCACTTACAGAATGAGAGAAAATATTTTTCAACTATACATTCAAGAGGTATAAGAGACTTAAAAACAACTCAGCAGTAAAAACCAAACAACTCAATTGAAAAATGGACAAAATACGTAAATAGATATTTTTCAAAAGAAGACATATTATAAATGGCCAACAAGTGTATGGTAAAATGCTCAACATTGATTATTGTAAGGGAAATGCAAATTAAAACCACAGTGAGCTATCACCTCACCCCATTTAGCATTGCCATTATCAAAAAGACAAAAGACAACAAGTAGTGGTGAAGATATGAAGCGAAGATAATATAAATTGGTACAACCATTGTAGAAAACAGTGTTAAAAATAGAATTATCAAATGATCCAGCAATGCCACTACTGGGTATATAACTAAATGAAGTGCAGTCAGTATATCCAAGATATATCTGCATTCCCATGTTCATCGCAACATTATTCACAATGGGCAAGATATGGAATCAACATAAATGTCCATCACTGGATAAATGGATAAAGAAAATATGGTAAATATTCACAATGGAATACTATTCAGCCATATAAAATAATGAAATCTTCTCATCTGAGACAACATGGATGAACCTGGAGGATACTATGTAAAGGGAAATAAGTCAGGAATGGAAAGACAAATACCATATTATCTCACTCATGTGGAATTTTAAAAATTGATTACAATGAACTAGAGAGTGGAAAGGTACTTACCAGCAGCTGAGGTGGTTAGCAAGGAGAAATGGATGAGGACATGTTGGTCAAAGGATAACATAATTACAGTTATACAGCAATAATAAATTTTAAGAGATCTAATGTATTACAAGGTAATTATAGTTAATGATATATTGCACTGCTAAAATTGTAGAGAGTGGATGTGATGTGCTTTTACCACAAAATGACAACTATGTGAGATAATGCTTTTGTTAATTAACTATAATAGGTTTAACCATTCCACAATATATATACATTTCAAAACACTGTTACATGTGATAAAAACATACAATGTTTTCTGTCAATATAAAAGAAATAAATTTTTAAAAGACTGGAAAAATACCCAAATTGAAAGAAAAGGATATTAAACAGCAATACAATAGCACAAGAAAGTTCGAAACTTACTAATATGGGTAAATATACAGACAAATGCAAAATACTGTAATGTAATAGTGATGGGTAAATCACTTTATTAGGATGGTGCAAAAGTAATTTCAGTAAAGTAATTCAAAGGACACAATTCTTAAAAATAACTATAACTGAAAATTATGTTAGACACAATATGAGTAGATGAAAATTGTGACAACGATACTATAAAGTATGTGTCAGGGAAGAGAAGTTTAAGTGTAGAGCTTTTGTATACTATTGAACTTAACGTGTTACTCAGCTTAAAATAGAGCATTAGGGCTGGGCATGGTGGCTCACACTTGTAATCCCAGCACTTTGGGAGGCCAAGGTGGGCAGATCATGAGGTCAGGAATTTGAGACCAGCCTGACCAACATGGTGAAACCCCATCTCCACTAAAAATACAAAAATTAGCTTAGTGTGGTGGTGCATGCCTGTAATCTCAGCTACTCAGGAGGCTGAGACAGGAGAATCCCTTGAACCCAGAGACAGAGGTTGTGGTGAGCCGAGATTGCATCACTGCACTCCAGCCTGGGTGACAGTGCAAGACTGTCTCAAAAAAATAAATACATAAAAAATAAAGCATTAGATTTTATGTAAGTCCTAAGGTAACCACACACACAAAGAATGCCTAAGAACTTGCACAAAATAAGAGAAATCAAAGGATATCAATAAAAAACATAAATGAAGACAGCAAGAGAGGAAAAGACAGACAAGTGTTATAAGACAAACAGAAAACAACTAACAAAATGGGAAATCATTCCCTGTCAATAATTATTTTAAATGTAAATGAATTGATCTCCCCAATCAAAAGACACAAAGTATCTAAATTGATTTAGAAAAAACAAAACCAAAAAACAAGACCCAACCATATGCTATCTACAGTAAACTTCCTTTCCATTTAAGGATATATAAAAACTGAAAAAGATATTTCATGCAAATGATAATTTACACAAATTGGTAAACAAAAGTGAGGAGGGATGGCTATTGTTATTGTAGACACCACAGACTAAGTCAAAAATTATGAGACAAAGAAGGACATTATGTAATGATAAAAGGGTCTATCCATCAAGAAGAAAATAATGATTATAAATATATACATATCTGATATCAGAGCCCCTAAATATATAAAGCAAATATTGACAGAACTTAAGGGAGAAATAGACATCAATACAATCATAGCAGGAGACTTCAGTACTCCATTTTCAATAATAGTTTACCCAGATATATCAAAAGGAATCAGAGTGCTTCAATAACACTATAAACCAAATGGACTTAACATATATACAGAACTTTCCATCCAACAGCAGCAACATATACATTTTTCTCAAGCACACATGGAATATTCTCCAGAATACATAACATGTTAGGCCATAAAACAAACCTTAATACATTTAAGAAGATTGAAATGATACCAAGTGTCCTTTCTGACCACAGTGTAATTAAACTAGAAATCAATAGTGGAAGAAAACTCCAAAATATATAAATATATATAAATTAGACAATATATCCCTAAACAACCATTGCCTCAATAAGAAATAAAAAAAGGAAATTAGAAAATGTCTTGACACAAACAAAAATGAAAGCACACTCTACCAAAAATTATGGGATGCAGAAGCTGAGTATGGTGGCTTACGCCTGTAACCCCAGCACTTTGGGAGGCCAAGGCAGGTGAATCACAAGGTCAGGAGATTGAGAACATCCTGGCCAACATGGTGAAACCCCGTCTCTACTGTAATACATAAAACTAGCCAGGAATGGTGGCACGTGCCTGTAGTCCCAGCTACTTGGAAGGCTGAGGCAGGGGAATCGCTTGAACCTGGGAGGCAGTGGTTGCAGTGAGCCTAGATGGCACCACTGCATTCCAGCCTGGTGACAGAGCAAGACTCTGTCCCGCACCCCCCCCAAAAAAAAAGAAGGCAGAAAAAGCAGTACTAAGACAGAAACTAGCAATAAATGCTTACATTAAAAAATAAGAAAGACCTACAAACAACTTTACCACAAGGAACTAGAAAAGGAAGAACAAACTAAGCACAAATATAGCACAATGAAGGAAATAACAAAGATTAGAGCAGAAATAAATGAAATAGATAAAAAAGAAAATCAACAAAACTGAGTTGTTATTTGAAAAGATCAACCAAATTGACAAACTCAGCTAGACTAAGAAAAAAAGATTTAAAACTCAAATAAATAAAATCAGAAATTAAAGGAGAGATTTACAACCAATGCCATAGAAATAAGGATCATAAGAGACTAATAAGAGCAGTTACATACCAACAAACTATATAATCTAGAAGGAATGAGTAAATTCTTAGAAACACACAACCTTCCAAGAGAAACCATGAACAAATAGTCTAAAAACTAGTATAGAGACTGAATCAGTAATGAAAAACCTTTTAATGAGGAAAAGCTCAAGATAACTTCATTGGTGAATTCTACCAAAAATTTGAAGAATTAACACCAATCCTCAAATTAAAAAAATTTTTTTTTGAAGAGGGGAAAACATTATCATACATATTTAATGAGGCTAGAATTACCCTGACACCAAAACTAGACAAATATGCCACAAGAAAATAAAACTACAGGTGAATATTTATGATGAAATAGATGCAAAAATTCTCAACAAAATACTGGCAAACTGAATCCAAGCGCACATTAAAATAATTATGCATCATGATCAAGTGGGATTTATCGCTGAAGTGCAAGGATAGTTTAACACAATAACATTTTCTGATTTCAAACTAAATTACAAGGCTACAATAATTAATACAGTATTGCAATAGCATATAAACAGACATATAGACCAATGGAACAGAATAGAGAGCCCAGAAGTAATCCACACATATATGGTCAACTGATCTTTGACAGGGGTGCCAGTAATACACAGTGTAAAAAGAATAATCCATTAAACAAATAGTATTGAGAAAACTGAATATCCACATGTAAAAGAATGTAATTAGACCTTTTTCATACATTATACTGAAAAAATTCAAAATGGATTAAGGACTTAAACATAAGACCTTAAACTCTGAAATATATGGAAGAAAACGTAGGAGAAAAGTTTCATGACACTGGTTTTGACAATGTCACAGCATTTTTAATGCGACACTAAAAGTAATGACAATGAAAACAAAAATAAACAAGCAGGACAATGTCAAACTAAAAAGCTTATGCACTGCAAAAGAAACAACAGTGTGAAAAGGCAATGTACAGAATAGGAGAAAATTTTTGCAAGCCATATGTCTGTAAAGGGTTAATCTGCAAAATACATAAGAAACTCATACAACTCAATAGTAAAAAAAAAATCTAATAATGTGATTTTAAAATGGGCTTAGGTCTTAAATAGACATTTCTCCAAAGAAGGCATACAAATGATCAGATATATGGAAAAGTGCTTAATGTCACTAATCATTAGAGAAATACAAATGAAAACCAAGATTAGATATTAGGATGGTTATTATGTGTATGTATGTATATGTGTATATATATATATATATATATATATATATATATATTAAACTAAAAGACGCATTTTGACAAGGATATGAAGATTATTGGAACACTTGCATGGTGGGACTGCAAAATGGTTCAGCCACTATGGAAAACAGTGTGGACACTCCTCAAAAAATTAAAAATAGAACTACCTATATAATATAACAATCCCACTTCTGGATATTTATACAAAGAATTGAAATCAAGATTTCAGAGATAAATAAATCATAATATTTTGACAATAGCCAATGTGTGGAAATGGCCTAAATGGCCATTGGCAATTGAATAAACAACATGTGGTTACCTAGCCCTTATTAGGGCTGAAGAGTTTCCCCTCATATACCTATAAAACACATCGTATATCTACAATGAGTCAGCCTTAATAAATAAGGAAATTTTACGATAGGTGACAACATGATGAACCTAGAGGATATTATGTGAAGTGAAATAACCGGTCACAGAAAGACAAATACTTTTCAACTTACATCAGATATCTAAAATAGTCATATTTATAGAATCAAAGAGTGGATTGGTGGCTGATGGCCTGGGAGAGGTTGAAATGCAGAGATACTGATCAATGAACTTAAAGTTTCAGTCGAGCAAGTTTGATTGATGTATAAACTTTAGAAATCTGCTGTGGAACATTTTTATCTATAGTCAACAATAATGTACTATATATTAAAAAATTTATTAAGAGGTTAGATCTTATGTTTAGTGTTCTTACTACAGTAAAATGAAATATTAATGGAAAAATCTTAAATATTAGGAAACAGAATCCCAAGAGCACATTAAAAAACAATCCATTATAACAAGTGGTGTTTTACTGCAGGGATACAAAGATAGATACTCTTACAAAATCCATCAAAATAATTTATATCACTAGTAGGTCTAAGAAAAAATGATGATTATCTCTATTGATGCTGAAAAAGGCTGAATAAAATTTAGTATCCATTATATTTCCAGTTTTGATAATCACATCAAAATTCTATACTCTGTAAAAACATAATTTAAACATATTATCAAATTATTTTTGGCAAACAAAATTTGCAACAATTCATCAACATCAAATCTTCACTAAGGAAAAACCTTAAAGACTTGTTTAAGAAAATGAAGATAATCTATTATATAAGAACAGAGATGGAGAAAACAATAAAGAACCATAAACGTGTTAAACTAAGGAAATACTTTATAAAAATAATAATGACTTCTTGGAGTGAAATATATTGAGAATTATGATACACGTTGGGATGACGTTCACTGAATTTAATTGCCAATGTCTTTGTGATGGTTAATTTTATACATCAAGTTGACTGGATTAAAGAATACCCAGAGAGTTGATAAAACATTATTTTTTAGTGTGTCTGTGAGAGTGTTTCCAGAATAAATGACCATTTGAATTAGAAGACTGAGTGAAGAATACCTACCCTCACCAAATGTGCAGACATTATTCAGTTACTGAGGTTAACGTAGAACAAAAAAGAGGAAAGGTGAATTTGCTCTCTCTGCTGGAACTGGGACATCCATCATTTTCTGCTCTTGAATATCAGAACTCAAGGTTCTCAGGACTTCAGACTCTCCTTACACCAGGCCCCTCCCACCTCTCTGGGTCTCAGGCTTTCAAACACAGACTAAATTACAATCCCAGCTTTCCTACTTCTTCAGCTTATAGAGAGCATATTGTGGAACTTCTAATTATGCATAATTACATTAACCAATTTGCACAATAAATTCCTTCTTATATATCTATACAGATATATATCCTATTGATTCTGTTTCTCTGGAGAACCCTAATACAGTCCTTATAATTTCCAGAAAGTAGCACAATTACTAATTTACATTATAATTTGATAAATCATGAAAAAATTTTATTCTGATGGTCACACTAAAAGAATAAGAAATATATGTATAGGAGACAGATCCAAGATGGCCAATTAGGAGCAGCTCAGAATTGCAGCTCCCAGCGAAAGCACGGAGGGTGAGTGGACTCCACATTTCCAGACGGATTTTTATTCCCCACAGACCAGGAGATTCCCAGGCAGAGGAGCCCCACGGGTGGCCAGCGCGGCTGTTTTGGCCTACGCAGCTGTTTCGGATGGTGCCCTGGTGCGGCTGTTTCGACCTGCACAGCCATCTTGGCAGTTCTTCATAGGCACCGTTTTAGCTGGCGATTGGAGCTACGGGAAGACAAAGTCACCCATTCAACTGAAAAAAATGGGACTGAAACAGGGAGCCAGGCCAGTAGAGTCCTGGGCAAAAAAGCAGCACGAATCTCAGTGCGGCTGTTTCAGCAGGCGCAGGCACAGTGGGTTGACGCATGGGAAATCGCACAGATCCTGGCACCTTTTCAACAGGTGACTGGAACACCTGGGAGACAGTCGACCATTCTCTCTGAGGAAGGGAGCCAGGTGATCAGGCTCGGCTGGTCCCACCCCCACAAAAAAACAGCAATCTGAAATGCTCTGGATTGAGAGTTTCACAGCAAGCACAGCTGAACCCGGGATGTTCCAGCTCTGTAGGGGAGGGGTGTCCACCATTACCGAGGCAGTCCACCACTAAGGAGGTAGTCTGCCATTGCTGAGGCAGCCTGCCATTGCCGAGGCAGCCTGCCATTACAGAGAGAGTCCACCATTATAGAGGTGGGTCGCAATTGCCGAGGCAGTTCTAACTACATCCATATAAACAGGACCACAGGGAAGTTCACATGGCAGCTGGGTGGACCCCACAGCTGCTCAGCAAAGCCTCTGTAGGCAGACAGTGACTAGGCTGCCTCCTGGTAGGGCAGGGCAGCCCTGAAAAAAGGCAGCAGGACAACAGAAACTCATAAACAAAGCCCTAATTCCCCGGAACAGAGCACCTGGGGGGAAAAAAAAGGGAGTTTATGAGTTCTATTACAGCAGACTTAAATTTACCTGCCCAGCAGCTCTGAATGAACAATGGAGCTCACAGCTCAGCATGTGACCTCCTATAAAGGACAGACTGTCTCCTCAAGCAACTCCCTGACCCCCATATATTCAAAGAGTCACCTTATAAAGGAGACTCAGACTGACATCTGGCGGGTATCCTTCTGGGACAAAGATAGCAGAAGAAGAAACTGGCAGCAACCCATACTGTTCTGCAGCCACTGCAGGTGATCCCCAGGCAAGCAGGGCCTGGAGTGGACCTTGGCAGTCCTACAGCAGAGGGGTCTGAATGTTAGAAGGAAAACTAAGAAACAGAAAGAAATAATTTCATCAACAAACTGGACGTCCACTCAGAGACCCAATCTGAAAGTCA